>DWME01004088.1:0-16917 GCA_018244795.1 Parelbella ahira ahira
TGCACTACCTATCTACTGAGTATAAAGGTTCCACTAATTTAAGAATCTACCTACCGACTGTCTTCTAACTGAAAAAATTATTTATCATAGATTTACTTAACAAATTAATTTCTTTTTCTTTAACGTAGAATATAGTAATAATAACAACATAAAAACAAGCATTGAAAAAAGATAATTAATATTTAACACATTTACCTCAGAGCGATATGCCTTATTACAGTCATTACAAAGTGTGTCATAAGACCAAGTCGCCTTATAAAATCGCCCCATGACACCAAAAGACAAATCTTGACTAACGATAAAATATGTACATACTAACGACCAGTGCCTCTAAGGGTGTCGTAAGTTAATGCCGATTAGGTTCTTGCAACCACAACGGCAATTTCTAAACATGGCTGATGCAAATAATTGGACTAGATCCAAATTCACAAACCGAATATTTACACTATAATTACTATAATTGTAATTGTAATATGATTATCGTATCGCTAGGTCCCTTACGAGCTGGGCAGGTAGCACAGAATGCCAACTATTTTTATCCTTAAAGACTTAACTTGCTCCTTTTACATTCATCACCCTTTATACATACCCCGGTTTCGGAGACTTTTTATAATAAGACATATGTTTAAAGTAAATTCAATATTATTTTTACTGAGAATATTTTATATCGTCTATCGCACGACATCTCCATCAGCCAGGGTCGAGTGGTAAAGAAGACTAGGCACTACGTAAGCCCTTGTACTCGTTAGTCTTAAGTGCTACATGTGGTTAAATAAACAAGCTTTATTATCAAAGGAATTCAGAATACTTTTATAAATTCATATATTTTCCTAAGTTTAATAAAAACACTCATACAGAGAATACATTTAATTTATGCATAATTAACAGCGCTAATTAATGCAATTGTCAAGTTAACAGTTTGAACATATGCTATTATATGTACATATGTATGTATATATGTATACTCTAACAATTTTAATTAACCTGGAACGAGTCAATGTCGAATATATTATCCTTGGTCGCTTTTACGTTTACTTTATTAAAAGCATAAGATTGTAAGGGATGTGTAAATTTACTTATTGTTAAGTTAAAAATAAGTTTTAACATTATTTTAAGTAAGAAGTTTCCGGTACCGACGTGCCTGTATGAAAATTGTCACGAATGGATAAAAGCATGTTAGATCTGTAAGGATAGAAATAATTGGCTCACGGTACTCTCTGCCTACTTCTTAAGGGACCCGGTATGCCGATATAATAATAATAAGTTAAAAATTTATAATCAAGTTACTATGACACTTATAGAGATAAAAATCCTTTATATACCTATGTACAATGCCCTTGTATGCTGTATAATAAGCATTATGACTCGTGTTTTAAGCCGAGCATTGTTCAGTTACTAGAGATTTTTATCAGTGGCTTTGTCACACGACAGTCGGGAACTGATCTTATTCATAAAAGGTATCTACCAAGCGGACGTCGTTCGCGTGTAATAGGAAGTTGGACAAGTATTTTTCGGATTATTAATATTAAAATAAAATTGAATTTAATAAGTAACTAATAAACCTTAAAACATTAAACAAAGAGATTTACAAAATCTATACTAGTACATACATTTTTTAATTATCTTTCACGGAATCCACAGTTTTTATATTAAACAACCTTTTGTTTCACTCAACAACCTCGCATGTTTAAAGTCGGTCATTCGAAAGTCTTTACAGTTTAGAGTCCCCAGTGCTGTGGAGCACCGATTAGACATTATGCTAAACGTTTGCTTCATTAAGAGATTTTAATACAAATATCTGTATGCCACGCAATCAGCTATAGAGTTCATTACGTCAGACAGATCGAGAAACCGAGAGGCGGAAGCAGTTAACAAAGGCACAATGTTACTAGAACAAGTATTTCGACCATATCAATATTTATTTATTCACTCTTACTATATACATATGTATGCTAACAGTGATCCAAATAACCTATTAAATAATTAATTTTAAATAGAATTTAGTCACTGTTTTTTTTTTAAATAATAATAGATAATTTGGCTGTATAAAAGAAATCATAGCTAAAAATACAATGCAGAATAAATTAATTATTAAAAAATATTAAAAAAATAATTATTTTGTTGTTTATATTACAATATCAGTGCTTTTAAATAGTTAATAGTCCTTTATTAGTTTTTTTAATAATGCTAGTAACATGACTACATGAGTTAGTGCTTTGATTTAGCACCTACATAAAATAATAAGACACAACTTATTTCACGTAATAAAGTATTTTAAAACCGTAGACGTATTTATAAATAAAATTATCCAGACACGTTAAACAAGTACTTAAAAGTATGAAATTGGAGTTGAATACTTAAACTTGATTCCGATGGTCGCAGTGGTCATCACGAAGGTCTGTGGAGTGACCCATGACGCGACACAGCGGATAGTGAAAGTACGATAATATGTATTACGAATGACAGCCCACACCACAATTTTACGCAAATTCACTTCATTTATACGCACTTGGAATTTTATAACAAAATACCTAATTAAAATTCGTAGCGTGTAGCGTTAACAGTCTTTTTTTTGTTCAAATTTTAAAATAGTTATTTGTTGTTTTTATGTGGCATAGCATTAAGGAAATAACGTTATTCTATTCTTTTCCAGCAGCCCAATTGATTCTAATAGTTTCAGAGATTAAATATCAAGTATTTGAACGAACTGACACTGACAGTCCTCTTCGACGTAGGTTGCTGATGTCTACGAACAGCAATGGGTTGTGAATGCTGCCGTTCATTCGCTCCTCTCTTCACTTAAGTAACAATAACATTTTTATTATTTTTATATCCTCACGTCAGCTTCTTTTAGAATAGGTAGAGAGCACTGAGTGCCAAATAAATATAATACCGATAAAAAACAAACATTATGCCTGTACCTCCGGAAGGGCTAGGCAGAGGAGTGTAAAACACTCCCACGTTTCCACAGTTAGGTTTACGGCCACCTATTAAATAAGTGATGAGCGGGTCACCATGCACCCGGCGCAGGTCCAGACTCCGAGCCACTATTAGGATTTTCAAGTGACGAAAACCGAATAGTAGCCGACCCGAGGAGCGCACCTGGGACCTCTCGATAAGCAGTCGCCCTTGCAAACACACGATAAACGAGATAATGTAATAACATACAGTAATATAAAAATAACCATTTATATAAGCACTTATATGTTGATACTCCTCAACCATCAGCATAAGACTGTACATGTAGAATACGTGAATTATAGAATACATGTAGGCCCTGTCGCCGTTGTAATGTAGATGGATCATTATTAGATAATGTAGCCTCCAAATCGGCACTACGTGTTTTATTTTATTAGTTAATATTTCTAGGTCAAGTCCCGACAATAAATTTAATTATTAATAAATAAAGGTTCTATACATCGAAACCAAAAGTAGGTATATCCTATATCATATCTGAGCACATAAAAATATTTGTCGGTAGATTTCATTTTAAATATACTGCACTCATTGGTGTGAACTATTTACAACAAATGGAATTTATGATACGAGTAGTTATGCGTCATACTCATTGAGAATGGACTTATTTTCCTGTTCAACGTGTAAACGGAAGTATGGTTGTTTAAAATATTACATCCACTTGCACTTTTTTGTTAAAAACAAATGAAGAAATGAAACAAAACGGTTGCTATAAATACCAGATGTTGCTCTTATTAGTTATAAAGCAAAAAGTAGCAAAGTGGCTGTCAGTGGTTGGACGCAAAAAGCTGAAGATCGACTCCAGCAATGGACTGGGGTAGAGCGACGATGATGACTTTTAATACTTTGGATTGATTGATTTGATTGGGTTAGATTTATTCTTTGAGCTTACAAATAAATTGATTCTGTAATAACGATTGTGTTTCGAGAAAGTTTCTTATAGTTTCATAAAAGCAGGACCTTTGTAATAATCGATTTACATTGTGAATAAAACTTTTGTTTATTTCAAATAGATAAAAAGGTTAATATTTACTTATTTCTCTGCTGTCTCAAAAGACAGGGTCTGATTATTCAGGGTTCCCTGGTAAACAGCACCATGAGGTTAAATTCGTCCTTTGTTATAACTTAATTGATAAAAGAGCAATGATAAAAGAGATTTATCCACCCCCCCTATCGTTCCACTGTTGGATAAGGGTCTCCTTTCAAAGGGTGAAATGATAATATGTATAATAAAAAGTTTAAATTTAAATATTAAAAACAGCAGTTATTCACATTGTTTCTATATTTTTATGGAATTACAGACAATAGTATAAATAAATCCTACTTAAAACTACGACTCAGTTATATAGGCACACTATAAAGTAAAAAGTAGTAAATGAAAATCTTGGGTAATGCTACGTTTAAAGAAAACAGACAGCGAAACATAGATGAAAGATAAGCGTGAAAAAAGGATTGCAATACGTTAACCGATTGAATAACATAACACGATTATTACATTAGAGTAGCGTAATATATGCCGTAATACTGGACGAAGAGAAATGCTTCCTCGGCAAATTATTTGCAATTAAAACTTACGCCTTCATCATTCATCTGAATAATTTATTCCATCGTAAAATGCACTGAGCCCCAACAAATAGCAGAAAGTTAACCGGAATACGATAACGATCATTTGTATTATAATAATTACATTTCTGTTAATCCCTGCTCTGAACGTAATATTTATATACAAAGATTAAACGCTAATCTTATAGCCCAGTGCTCTACACTTCGACCTCGTACTTCGGAGTGTTGGTATTTTCAAAGCCTTGTACATCTGACTATACAAAGTTTTTTGATAATAGCCTCAGACTCGCGTTTGGATAAAATCTAACCTGATGGAGAGCGAGACGTAGCCTAGCATGTAGCACGCTCGCTTACAAAATGCCTATTTACTCTTGGGGAGTTCCATTCTTTGGCAATCCGCATGCTGTGATGTGCGTATGAGTTATAAAATGTTGCTACAACGCTGAAGGAAAACATCGAGACGAAACTTGCAAAAGGTATCAATTTTCCGTAGCAAGGCCTAAGGTGTGTGAAGTAGTAAGCCGCTCGTGACCAACGCGGTACACTATTATACGCGGTACACCCAGAAAGGACGGCTGAGTGGCATGATAAAAGTATTAGTGGTGATGATCAATAACTATGAAGATTTTCTCTGACAAATAAAAACGTCTAATTTTCTTATTTACACAAAATTTATCGAGATTAAATTTAGTATTAGCCAACCTAGTCTCAAATAATTAAAATGCTGAGAGAAATGGATATCTGTACCAAAGTCTCAAGAATTTATTAACCCCACGTTTAGGTAAGATAAGAATTAGTTAAAGTTGAATGCAATTTTATAACAAAAACTTAACGAAGGAACGAGGTATTGTGTTGTGCAAAAAATGTTTAATTAGTTAGCAGTTTAGTAAGCGTTACTTAACTGCCTCTATACTCATTACAGTCATTTTAATTTGACTGAATGTATGTTTATATAAGTATAAAATATACACAAACGCAGTAATGTTCCTAACTTTAATTATTGCAATTAAAGTTAGGAACTAAACGAAATAAAGTCAAAAATAGAAACGTGTAGGTATACGTCATTTCGTTTAGTATATTTTATCTGTCTTCATAAACTCTCACATATTAAATTCTTTGGCTAATACTTAACAATAGAATGTTGATGGTCATTGCGAATGTACTTTGAGATATATTTGACACCAGTAAAAAAATACAATCAATGGGCGTCAGCTACGCGTTAAAAAGTAAATTAGGACAAGGTGATATAAGATCTTACACTGTTATTATTGAGGTAGAGACACGCGATACAATTTAAAATACAAGAGACAACAGCTATGAACAATTTAATATTTTGTATATTTATAAACTTTATAAAATTATGCATAAGTAAGAATGATTTTTTGTAGGAAGTAGGTATATGATATTTAACTAATTTTTATTGCCATAAACTTAATATGAATAAATCTCATTATATAAAATGTAGATTATATCTTTATAAAATGTATATATAGGTAAGTTTAATTGAAAACAAAATTCATTTTATTAATTTATAGATATGAGAATGACAATAAATTTGAATTTTTCCCTTCACAATACTTACCGCATAATACAAACATCCAAACCTCCATGGTGCGCAATAAAACCGTTATATTGACATGAAAATTTAGAGTACAATCACGAGTATTTTTACAATGTTTATATAAAAAGCCGGCACATTTGGACTCGCTTGGATTGCGCGCACGACTGTACCCGCGCGTGCGTACCGCTCGGCGTAACAAATAAGACTTTGAGTATCTGCTCTTTAACAGTTGCAGCTACGGTCAGTCCCCTGCATGCACACTTCCGAACGTACGCGATCGCTTTAGCTTAGCCGCTACGTACAAAGAAAATACTTTTCAAGTACGTCCTGCGTTCCCACCGTATAAATTAGCGAATGTACAATACCTTTCACACAACGCAGACGCTTCGCTATGAATCAGTATTGTTTATTCGAACCTAAGTAACTATGCTACAAAACGCCGAATCGAAAAACAATCAAATATAACTGACGTATGTTTATGCAAGTATTTTTGCTAATACCATTTGGAACCAAGCGTCAGTTAGTATTTTATATATTACTTGATAAATATCTGAAAAATTGTTTGTGTGAACATTTGACATTGGAATAACAATGTTCATGATATTCCATTGATCAGTAGATGTTGAATGCGAATATAGGCCGCATACAAGGCCGGTTTTGGAAGTCTGAAGATCCTGGGGCAACAAAGGAGTGGAGGTCCCTAATTATTAATTATTTTCCAGATAAAACAAATATTTTTTTTCTGTCAAGTCTTTCAAAAACTAACATAAAATTATTTCTACAAAGAATGTAGTAATTTGTTACAGTCAAATACAATTTATTAAAAACTAAATGACCGCGTTAACGAATGGGATTTTGCGAGATTTTTTCGACTTTTTTGCCTCTGAAATGCTCGATCAAAAATTGAGTAAATGGAGACTTGTAATCAGGGCTTTCTGATATATCGATAACAGTATTATTACATTTACGCAAGCATTCTTAGTAAATGCAAAAAAAATGTTTGGAAGGAAAAATGTAGAAGTTGCTGACCCGTCAAAATTGTCATAATTTTTATCTTTATTGTGGGGGGCCCTCTCCTTTGGAGGCCCTGGGGCAGTAGCCCCGCCTGCCCTGCCCTAAATCCGGCTTTGGCCGCACAGGATACTAATTAGGTATAACTTAATTACTGTTATTAAGACTTATATCAAGTATCGATAATCAATTCATCGTCAACCTGCGTGTAAAACGACAATGATAAATGTTGAAGATGCACTTCGGATTGTATGGATAGATATTTGGCACTAGACGCTCTTTACCTACCCATGTGGGACCCAACGTAAAGAAATAATAATTATCACACACAAAGCTTTACGAAAGTACGTGTGTCATTTCCGTAAGCTTTTGGGGCCCCTTTTATATTTTGGATTGTAGTATTACATAAGTAGAAAACCTCTGACAACCTGAGCACAACAATGCAGAAACGGTTTCATATCGGCAGAAAGAAGCATGGTCATTAGTGGTAAGTGTTTCCGTAGTTACAGCACTAGACATACCATTATGCCGCCTTAAATGGTTTTTGATTCTTCTATTTCTAAAAGCTGTTAGAATGGACCTGATAACCATGTCCAATATTATCTTGTTCGCTTGAAGATAATTATAGCATATAAATAACTCTGAACCAGTTTATTGAAGTTTATTACATTGCACTTACAACCAAAGTAGAAAAATTTCATTGATGGTGAAATGGGATTCTTCAAGAAAAGCATAAAGAGAGACCGAATCTTCGGTCGGTAACTACTAAATACATAAAAAAGACATTTGAGAAGAAAACATTTGATTGTTTACCATTAAACTAACTGAGCAATTGATTTCACTTGCTAACGATCATTGCCGCGTAGGAAGGCTTTACGCACTAAACCAGCCGATACACGGGTTGATCAATAACCCAAAAATTCGCCAATCAACACTGAGTCAGTGTGGTGATACCTATAGGTTGGTGAACAGAAAGTCGAAGGTCCGAGAAATAGTCATGATCACAAAGACAATAAAACAATTCAAAAATTATTTTAAGCGTACGACTTAAACGACATATTTCTACACAGACATAGATTAAACTAACTATAATAATTATTGGGCAAATATCTAGTCACAAGCAATGTAGTTCACATTGGAAATGAGAAGGAGCTTAACAGGTAACATTAGGAGGTGAAGGGACACCAGATGACGGAGCAACGAAATAAAAGTGAACGAGTAAAATTAGTTATATTGATTTTCTATTTCTTCTAAGTAGTATCTACAGAAAAATCCACGGTCATCGTTCGAAGAGGATCGCCGGTGAAAGTAAGAAGGGTTAAGCTGTAGTCTGTCAAGGTGGTCACTTGCCGTTTATCAAACTTTAGATGCCCTATAGGACAATATGAACAACTGTAAGCAAGTGTCGGTATGATTTCTTTTTTCACTGTTTAGCAATCACACATTGAAAATGAGGGTTAATATTTTAACCACTTAGCCTTCCATCCAGGTGTCCTACTCGTGTGGAAGGCTAAATTGTAAACTCCTAGACTACCATAGCTTCTTAGCACAAATGGTACGAAAGGTTAATATTCAAATAATAACTTAAGATTAGACTGACTTATTCATCCTACACTTACATACACATTGTTCAAAAATTATGATATTCGTATTGTATACGAATATTCTCGTATATATGTTTACGTATGTATATATAACGAAATTTGTGAAATCAAAAATTATAATAGGTTTTGATGGACAGTTATAAAAATTTGAAAAAAACATCAAAAATCCTCTATAAAGTTTTAAGGCTAATATTGTAGCTTTAAAATTATGACCCGAACTTTAGGCAATCTCGAAAACTCCGAAATTTGTCTGAAATAAGAATACAAAGTGTTAGTCAATTCACACGCCCCGATACGTCGTTCAAAACTTCACGATATTTATATCTGTCAGTGATTGTACATGTTTATTCGTATTATTGTGGTGAAAGTAATGTTCAACTTTTTATCACATCGACTATTGCAGTGAGCATTAACAAGTAATAGCTGCCATTATGACTTATCTATCGTGACAAATGCAGGAGCTGATCAGAAGTCTCTAAAATTTGCGTGTGTGTGCGGAGAAATTGATAAATATAGAAGACGCACGTCAGGTCTGCAAGGTTGAGGATATTTGGCGTTCTGTTTAACCCGTAAACGATCTGTCGTGACAATATAGTTCTAACAGAAGACATAGCTTACTGCAGAACGAAGGGAACGGCATAAGTAAGAAATAGACAACATAATTATTCGTTTTATATATTCATACAAAGAAGTAACAATAAAAGTACATTGTGTCATAATCAAAACGCAATTTTTACTCACTAATATTATTTATAACACATTGTAGAGAGTATTTTCACTTCACGTATATAACACGTATAAGATTAAAGGACTATTTATAAGCATATCCATATAATAATAATAGAAAGAAAACTGAAATTTCAGCATTTGGGGAATCGGAAAGCTTTAGTATTACAATAACTGACTATTAAAAATTAATTGACAATTTGTAATTAAAATTTTTAAGAACTCAAAATATGTACAATTGTACATAATCCGAATGCACAGAGAGCCCTGTTACGTTATAATTAAAAATTTGACGTCGGTTTTTTTATTCTTATTAAAGTTCTTAACTTAAACCTTGTTATAATATTCCCTTCATAGCAGTAAAATAACTTAGTTGGTAACAAAATGTGTACTTTAAAGAAAAAATGTACTTTGAAAAATATCGACTGCAGTGGCTTATCAAGGATTTCGATTTAATTTAACGATAAAATTATATTCTTAATGACAACTGTAATTGACCGTATACAGGACAGGTTTTGGAGTTAGAAATAGGACTAAATAAGATAAGGGACTTATATGTACATCTGTCAAACTCAACAGAATGTATTATATTTCTTTTATAATATCCCACGTTTATGCCCATGTCTTAAATATAACGTATTTTAAATTTACAACGAAGACACCCGATCATATTCATTGCATTCACTAGGTTAATATTTGTTTAACTCAAGGAAAACAGACAAAAGATTTATCTGCACACAGATAAAAAGCCACACAGTGTGGCTGACGACGAGGTTTTCAACGAGAACAAAATACTATTGTCATATTGTTTACAGTGACATGTTTTTATAGCGGTGCCGACAATATATATGTACAATAATAAAATATAAAACACACTGTAAAGGCTAACCGATATATTTATGTACATACATACTTGTAAACTCATTCACAACTGAAAATTTTGTGTGAGCGAGATAAATATGTAATAAAAATAGTCTAACTTGGATATCATATTTTGAAGTTAAAGACATCTTCCAAATAAAACTTACTGTTTAAACTACTCACATCAGTACGAAGGCTTCATTACGGATCGAATCTACATAGATACGAGTATATTTATAAAGATTTGTAGAAACGAAAATGCATTAAAGGATATGCATTAAATATTATACACCATAGTATTAGACGGGAAAATGTCAAATCTTGATTACTGCATAATGTTAAAAATGATAATATTCTTGAAACGTTACATGTATCAGTTAAACTAGTCTTTACGGAGGCATATTTCAATCTGTCAGGTTAAACAAGCACGTGACTATACAGTATGCCAGTTAGAAGTTAAAGATTAACGTACCAACTGTACAATGCGTGTGCGACAACTGTCAGAACACCAATGTAATGACGTCACAGTGATGTGTTTGTAAGGTGCGAAAAGACATATTATATTATCAGATATCTTAATACAACCAACATCGAACTGATTATTAGCAACAGTATGACAATATTTAACGTGGATAAAGACTATATTTAGCCATTGTTCGATTCACATTACTATTATTTAAGATCAATACATTCATAAGCGACACAAGTAAAGATAAAAATAGATCGACCTAGGCCATTGTCAATGCCAGTTATCCATACAAAGAGGAACTGTCCATATAATGTGAATTGACTTTAATCAGGTTTTATACATTCTTTTAATGTGCAAAGGTATAAACATTTTTTTATTTATACTTAAGCATGGGCCTCAACATTAAAATTTACGTAGAAATAAAGCCTATTTATTTTTTCTTTTTATAAACATACAGGTGCACACCTGGATTAGGATCCAGGATCCCCGAATTTAGGCACATAAATATGTTATACCTACTTACATTTTTTTTTTGCTTTTCTTAGGGACCTACAATTTACAAAAACGTACAGATATCTTACAAACTATTTTTTATATGAAAAAAAAAAACAGAAATATATTGAAAATTACTACATATAGATTTTGTAATTTCCTTTCGTCTGTTATAATACTGGACATCAACGTCCATATCTAAGTATAATTTTTCGTGCGGTATTAAAAAGGTCGAAATTGCCCCCGTCCTGGTGGTCTGATGACCTGAACAAAATAGCGGGATATAACTATATTAAGAGGCGACTCACACACACGCGTTCATTAGGAAAGGTATATATCCACAAATGGACTTCAAAAGTTCAAGCATAAATCTCGTACAGTATTTAAAATAGGTTCACCGCCTATTCTATGGGACGTAAAAACGTGACTGGTGAATCGTAGGAGTGTACCATACTCCCCTGCCTACCTCTTACAGGCATTATCTTACGATTATGTTACATTGTAAAAATATATAAATATTTTTACAGCTGTACTCTAAAATTATAATATAATTGTTTTATACTGTTCACATTTACTCGAACATATTTGAAGAACGAATAATTTTAACTACTAATTTTAATAAACATTACCAATATTAGGTACTCACTTAATATTAAAGTAGGGTAAATAACTAAAAGCAATCTAAGCCCTCTTTTTTGAGAAAACGACAATATCAGCTTAGCATTGGCGCTGACATTGTAATGAAATGTACACTATAATGAAAGGTGGGCGAAGTAAACCCCAATATCCCCAATATTGTCATTTAGTTAAAAGTGTATTGTCAGACAGGGCGCGATGGCGCTCATTGGGGGAGGCCTATATCCAGCAATGGACTGAGATAGGCTGAGGATGATGATGTATTTTCATAGGATTTACGAGCACGTCTCACTATTCTTAATCAATAAGGCGTTTTTATCATTTGACTTATGAACGTAGCACCTCAGTCATGTCACATTTCTTATAATGATATTACAGAACACAGATAGAAGCACCATATTACACAATTATAAGACGTCTCTATAGACCATTATAAAAATATTTCTTGGCAATTATGAGACGTTTCATATAGGGCGGTTACAAAAAAATATTACCTACGCAATTATAAGACGACTTTATATAGGCTGTTTCAAAAAATATTTCGTCGCAATTACACGGCGTCTTTATTAAGAATGTTACAATACAAAACTATATCATCGCGGTTATAAGACGTCTTTAGACAGATGTCACAAAACTAACAGGGTGTTACAAGAAGATCTCGTCGACGAGTTTCTTGTCGATGCGGCGGTGCGGCGCGGGGGGCGGGGGGCGAGCGCGCGCGGGCCGGCGGCGCGGCCGGTACAGGCGCGCGTTGAGCGGGTACAGCGCCGGCGACAGCGCGCAGCGCACGTTGAACCACCAGTCGCACGACGCCACGCCCTGCGAGAACACCGTCCCGTTGGGGCACAGGAACGACGCCTGCCGCCCGTCTATGTCGCAGTAGTGCCACGCTGGAAGTTACCGCACGGTTATATTAACTAATATTGCTATAGTGCCACGTTCAAAGTTAACAAGTACTTGTATTCATTATGGTATTATGATACTTGATACTCTCTACCTCTCCCGTAAGGGACCTGGCGTGAGAATCTAATAACATACGAATTTTAAGTAGCAGTATAGCCGTATCGAAAGTTACAAAACGTTTATGTCAATCTTAAATGCCACGTACGAGATACGTCCACTTCACACGTAACATTTGAAATTATCTAGAACTCATATAAAAATCTATTTTAACATTCACGTCATAACATTTTAAAGGCCGGTATTTGTTGAGAGCACCAATAAAAATCTGTTTTCAATGACGGACGCAAATGATAAAAAATTATAATAACAAATTAACCTTTTTTTCTCGCAAATTTACTCGATATAAACAGGATCTCACGCTGCTGACCTATCGGTCGCGTCGGACGGCTTCCGGGTCAGTTTTTGATATAATTAATTGACCTTTATTCAGTGTGCGACTAAACAAACACCATAATCGTCTCTATTATATAAACTATTCAATACCCTCTTAAACTGTTCAAATAATTTTTATTGACCACATACATAGGTCACAGACTGCCTGGTAGCAGGAATGAGGATTCTCCCAAACCTACTTGCGTGGGTCAAGATAATGATGAATGTAGAATAACGTCAAGTAGGCATGAATAGAAATATTTGGCACTCAATGCACTGTGCCTACATCGTAAGGGATCTGATATGATGGCAAATAATATTTTTTTACAAAGTTTAATATATTTATATTTTATTGTATAATTGTTGATTTAAGTTCAATTAAGATATTTATGTTATTGAACGGAATAGCGACCTTTATCTTATTCAAAAGACCAAAATAATGTTAAAGTGGTAACGAATAATAATTTGTTGAACAGTACATCACGAAATATAGCATCCATTTTAATGAATGATTCAGTTTCTTTTGTTTTATTTTTTACCGTAATATCTATAGATATATTTAGTTTCGATGGGTGAATCAGCAAAGAACAACAAAAAACTTACAAATTATGTTCTTTAACATCTATATAAAACCAGCAATAATGTTACTATTTCCTCAATAATATTTTTATGATTGATATTGCTTCTAAAATGTAATAACCAAACCACGATTTTTCTAAAAATTAAGATCCCTGCCTGCACTAATTTGTATTAATTCGTTTTTATTATATTACAATAAGCGTGTTCGTGTGCTTAAATAGAGTGTTTCAAGCATAACTCGATATAATACAAGTAATTAGGTACCTTGTACAGACTTCTCATGGTCTTATATTCGTCCAAAACCCATTTTTATTATGTTCTTGCCTTTTTTAATTTAAGGGTGGACGAAGGTACCGACTGAGACGAGGATGCAGCTATCTTCATCAAATAGATCACACCACTTATCAATGAGCTAGTCAAAAGCCTTTGAAACTGCCGTGCGTGTATTTAGAGTGGTGACATCAGACGTGAGAATATTTACAGAGATAGATATTTGATAGTTGATGCTCGGTGATTTCTGCCTACCTCGTAACGGGTCTACCGTGATAATAATTACTATTTTAAAGAGCTACCTTGACAACGCGTCTCCATATCGGCGAAGAAGCCTGGATATGGTTGCTCGTCGCAATAGAAATTCGTGTATGGTACCGCGCCAAGTACCGGATAGTCAATGCCTGGCTTGCCTGAAACATAGCAAATAAACATGTACAATATTATACATAGTACATAAGGATACCGTATATTTTGTAATTGGTTAGAAATGTAAAGCTCAGGCCACTTTTGGAAAAATCTTCCCTAAGCGGTATTTTTACCTATACTTGTCACGCTCGGCATGTGTGTTTGGGAGAGCAGAGTACTTAGTGCAGCTTTCGTGGCCTGCGTTATACCGCACGGAGCAGTTAAAAACGCCATTTAATAATATTTTCAACGACGTATATTTCCGTTCAGTTTGTTAGAAATCAATATATATCTTACTTCCTTTTAGAATATGTCATATACATATGTATAAATAAATGTCAAAGTATTTCAATAACGCGTTGATGTCTTTTATATTAGTCATCAGCATAGAAAAAATATTTTTAGAAGGAAATAGATAAATATTGTAATAATATACATATTAGTAATAAAACGTAATGTTTCTATACATAATTACAATATTTTGACAATTTATTTTATAAACTTCCATGAATAGATAATTTTATTGCTTAATTAGTGTTGTTACATATAAACATGTTTGTATTTTATTTCAAGATATAGTTTCTCTTTTTATAAATAATTAATCAATAATTGAGGATGTATAAACAAACATTTGTACATTATTAACGCAGCTGCTACCGTAACATTATAATCCGACGTGCATTTAATTTGCTCATGCGGCTTATAATAAGTATGATACCATTTCTAATGTACTTACTGTGCTAGCCAACACGTATTTGGCCAGCATGGTGTTAACGTGATTCATTCGCACAAGAAACTACTGTCCAACGGCGAAACGTTGAAAGTGTTAATGATTGTGGTAACTACTCCACAAATAGTTACCGAATACATACATACATCGCTGTTTAATTTATGTACTAATATAAATATCTAATTCTTTCCATCAAATGTCCGAACTAACCTTCAAAATTATCTAATAATATTATGATTTACAATAGCGTTATTGACGATATTTGCATTGTATTTATTGGTTCCCAGGTGATTATACGAAAAATCAACCTATTTTAGATTAAATGTCACAATGAAAAATATCACGAAGTAAGCTAAACAACACGAAGTTCCCCATAACTTCCTCTAAGGCTTGTAAGGTTTGCCAACTCTGCAGATGATCAGTGTTGTAGAAGATGATCTTAACCCTTTTCACTATCTGACTAATTTCCAACCGTAATAATAATAAGAGGATTCTTTTTATTTGATGGAAATGATAAAATCAATCACGAAATAATACAAAAGCTTTATTATTTTATATGTGGTAACACAAATTGATACTGCTAAAAAATTAAACCAGTTATGTCTGAAAGCACGACTGATTGTCTTATTTCCAAAGACATTTTATTATTCGTACTTATTGAAGCTTATAAAGCCGTTGTAAAGAATAGCTAACATAATGACGCATTTCCGCAGTGCGGGGCATTCAGACGGTCATGAATCGTGCCGTCGAAGATGATTGTGCACGCACGGACACGAGCGACTCGCGCATAATGAATCCCGGTAGTTATCTCTGTAGATAACGAAAGTTAGCCCGCTCTAACCACTTTCACCGGTCAAACCATAAACTAACCTCGCGCGACCTATACAAACAGGTAAAGCTCTCGGAGCACCGTCTCTGTACAGGGCTACCTGTAGCGGCATACACTTATTTATGTAAAATTTAGAAAAATTTAGTGATTTCTGAAATCTATAAACATTTCTGTATGGAGAGAGTGATGAGCTTAGCAAAAGGATATCAACTCTGTAAGGATTTAAGTATTTGGGCACTCGGTGCAGAGCGCTCACTTTATAAGGTTCCTGACGAAATAATATCATAATAAAAGAAGCAATATTAATTATTAATATACTATTTTAAACAGAATATATGTAAGTAAACGTTTTGCTTTGACAAAATCGCACCCACACTATTAATAAGTAAATGAAACTAACGGAACATAAACTAAAGATAACTATTCGTAATACGTGTAGTGATATACATAATTAAAACATATGTACATGGCTAGAAGTCAATAAGTTATACTCCTAAGTTGAACCGGTGGACAGCCTTCAGTAGGGTTACTCACTATGCTCAATACCGCTTAGTATCGTATATGTCCACTTTTTATATAAAACGTGTAATTAAACTATGACTATTAGTCACTTAAGTGTATGTTAATGTGTAGTAGATGAAACAAGTCTAAAAGATTACAAGATGTGTCTCTTCATCGTTATCAGACTGCCTCAGTTCACTGATAGTTTTTGCTCATAATATAAACTTACATATTTTAAAAGGATACAAGTCTAAAAGGTTACAAGATGTGTCTCTTCATCGTTATCATTATGATAAAGGAGAGTTAGGAAAAAAACATAAAGAATCTTTATCATATTGTCACTATGAAGGTATAGTCGTAAAACAC
>DWME01004089.1:0-16917 GCA_018244795.1 Parelbella ahira ahira
ATAGACAGCAACAGCCAAAACTGTTTGTGCGGCTCCCCCCAAACGATGGACCACCTCAAATCGTGCCCTGCGTGCCCCAATACCTGCACCCAGGAAGACCTAATAACTGCCAGTGATGAGGCAGTCAGCGTGGCAAAATTCTTAGCTAAAACCATTTAGGGACTTAAAATGTGTTTGTCATCGACACGCTAAGAAGAAGAAGAATATGGAACATATCGGTCGAACAATCGAAGACGTGAGTGGATCAAGGTGTAATGTTACAAATTTGTAATTTTAATGAATTGGGCTTTAGCAGAAGATACCGTCGCTCGTATTTTGGTCCCAAGCTACAGAGACGATGGTATTTATAAAACCTATATAACACATAAGTACTAATTTTAATTTCTTCCTCACTTCTGTATTTAAACTTTAACTATGTCAAGTGTTGCACCCCTTTACTAAAAACGGGTACAAACATTTCTTTTTACGTATTAATATATACAATCTTTATATATAAAATTATTTTATTATTTTTAATTTTCTGATCCTATTTTTCCTACAGTCCTTTTAAAATAGACCGGTTAGGAAAGCAAAGCAGATTTTGACCGTAATTGGAATTTAGCACAATTTAAATAAGTTTATAATTAAATTTCAATTATTTTATGATAAGAGGATGCCCGAGCGGCGGTCTAATGCGATCAATGGAAAACATTAAAGGCAGCTGCGGAAATTCTTCCTTTCCTACTTACTCTCCAAGCTTGCTAGCCGGTCTATATGAATGGCTCGGTCGAATCTGAACATACCATGCAATAGTCGACGCCTCGGTCTTCGTGAAATAATACTAAGTCAGCATTTAGGAAAATAAACTATTGTCAAGAACTATTTAAGACCGAATGACATAAATGATACGGAATAATGTTTACTTTCCTCGCTATTCACTCATCGCACAGGAAGGACCAGAAACAAACTTATTATTTATCGATATTTTTGTGTATAGAAATTAATGTCGAATAAAGCTTACGTAGATAATCGCTATGTATTCAAAGATAATGTAATCCAAGCTAAGTAATGTAGGTTAAGGCATGCGGCCAAGGTATTACATTGTTCTACTTAAAAAACAACTAAAACGAGACTCCGACTATAGATAAAGTCAGTACCTACTTAGAATATAAAGTTATAGCTGAAGTAAATCGCTATTTCATTGACATGGATTCTTTTTCAAATAGTTAATTTTAAAGATAAAATACCTTCGCACTTAACCGAAATTTAGCTAATTTTAACAAGGTTTTATAAATAACATTCGTCCAAGTCATGATGGATGTCAACATTTTTATTTGTCCTATTCACGTTATTGTTATTTATTTGTTCTTATCACATTGAATATTGGTTATTGTAATGATTCAGGAATAAAATATGATACCAAGGTAATAAGTAAGGGGTAATCGAAATGAAAAGAGTAGTTACAACCAGTAAAGAGAATCGCACAGAAAAAAAACTATAAATAAACTAACTTGATAATAATTATGTCCTCGTGTTTTATTTAATTTATTTATTTCCAAATACGTCTTACGAACCGTCGCTCATAAAATGTAACTCAATATTTAATTAGGTGTATTACGATGTAACAAACTTAGTTATATAAAACGTGATCGTGCATGCTAAAGTGGCAGTGGCTGGTCCACATCTGTCGAAGAACCGATAACCGTTGGAGTAGAGGCGTTCTGGAGTGGAGACCGCGCGCCGCGTCTTGACAGACGTAGCGTTGGACGCCCGCCAGTTAAATGGAATAACGATATACGTAGTTGCTGACAGCAGCTGGGTGCAAGAGTTTGAAGATCGAGCTCATTGGCGCGCTATTGAAGAGGCCTATGTGGAGCAGTGGACAGAAATTGGTTGATAATGCGGATGACGATGATACAAAACGTTATTAGTCAATTTGCATCAAATTGAACCATCCGTTCATTTACTTAATAGCTATGAGGCATTATAGACGATAACTTACCACAAATATTAGTACTATTTCTGCTATTAAATGACCTAATGCTAATTTTCAAACACATTGCAATCAAGATGAAATGGATATCCAACTTGTCAACAAGATGGATAAACTTGTGAAGCTGTTTGGTGCCCGAATACACCCGTGCCCGGTGACTATAAACAGAACTTAAAGAAGATCGCAACTAAAACTGACCACAGATTTTTTTTTAAATATTTGGCTTACGTTAGGAACTAAGGCAGCTCAAATTGAGTTACTCTCCAATGGCTTTGACAAGCTATTTGACTACCCTGAGACAAATTCCAAATGAGAATATACATATTGTAGTTGTAGCATCTGAACACTTATGGTTTTGTTATTAATAGGTAGTACATACTTTTTTAACCATAGATAAACTATCCTCAATTATTTTCTAAAACATTTGGAATTTAACATGTATAAGTCGTGATGAATTTCAACGGCTAACGACAGGTGTTTAACATGCTCTTTCTCAAAATCAGAGTGTGTGATTGCAGATAGCAATTCTAATAGTACTTTAACACTACACAATCAGATTTCAATTAATTTCAACAATTGCCTTCACATATTGAAGTCCAAAGCGTTGCGAGCCATTATTCTGGTCTACCGGCATGTATTAGCAGTGACAATATTTATAACGTAACATCACGCCTGCAATCCCCGAAGGGGTAGGCAGCGGGGTGTACTACACCCCACGTTTCACCAGTTACCTTTAAATTCCATGGAATAGGTGGTGAGCCTATTGCCATACACCGGGCGCTGATCCAGACTCCGAGTCACTACTAGAAATTCTAAATTAGAAAAATCAAATAGTACCCGACCCGGGATTTGAACCCTGGGTCTCCCGATCGGCAGTCGCGCTTGCAACCGCTCGACTAACGAGGCAGTCTAGTTTTCAAACTTCAGTTGTCGGAATGTTGAAATAGGACTTACCCCCTAGTACAACTATGATATTTTCTTTCACCGATTGTAATGTCTTTTATAACGCGCAATATGACTTGCACAATAAATAAAAAGGGATGAAGTCAATGTTATGACGATTGACCATAAAAACCTAAATTCAAATTCGAAATGTCAATGAATCAGTGTCAGCTTATTTGCTTATTAAATACACGAATATAGGTTTAAAACCATGTGTTAGATATAGCGATAATTTATTTGGTATAAAATTTTGACATACCTACAAAATTTTGTCTGCCTGTACAATTATTGTCGCAAGAAATTCCTAAGGTAAAAATAAACTCAACCTTAAATAACGAGATGAATAAGGAAGAAAAAAAGTGCCGTGGATCTTCAAAGCGTTGATCGAATACTCCTATTTTGTTACGAACTCAACCAGATGGGACCGGAGACCTTATCCTAATAGGAAAAATGCGACTTTACACCGAAAACGGCTCTAACTCAAACAAAATGAAAAACACTCTCGTTCAGTCATAAAGGCGGAAGTAATTAATCCCACGAGGGATCTACTGAGTATTATCACAAGATTTTTATACAAATGCGTTATTTTTTTATGATTAAAGTTACTTTTCATGTAAACGCGCTTATTTAAAATTGATAGACTTTTTTAAACACAATATAATATGTACACGTGTTTATAATGAGACGAGTTGAAAACAGAAATCCGCTCGTATTTTTCTATTAACACAACATTTACATCAACATTAACACATCACATCCATGTCGTGAGTTCGTTAGTTCATCATCATCAGCCTACTCCCGTCCAGTGCTGGACATAGGCCTCTCCCATAGCACGCCACTGAGCTCGATCTTCAGCTCGATTTGTGAGTTGAATATTATTAATTTATCATTACTATGCTTCTAACTCTTCTTGGCGCTCTCATTCCGAGTGTAGACCCGTGTTCCAACACTGGATTAATAAAAGGGTCGAGAGGAAGCTTCTATAGTGTTACTATTGAGAACATAGAAATCGTTTCAGTATTGTAAATATGTATTTATAAGAACAATATTTTAAAAGTACGTATCCCTAAATACTTATTTTGCCTGTAGGTTGGATTTATAGGTTATGATATCACTCACCGCGTATATCTTTTATAAGACACATGAATCCTTTATAATTACGATAAAGAATTACAATTTAGAATAATACTGAAACTGTTACTTACCAAAAACGTTGTCTTCAGGCACCAAATTCTTCATTAATAAACAGTTATAATTTATTCAATCGTGTATAAGTAGTATTCGTTCTCCAAAATATTTTTATAAAATGTTCTTTGGTTTACGCAATAAAAATTAATTCAGGGTAAATATGTATAAGGGATCCTTAATATACAGGCACAATAATGATATGTACGTTGTTAAATTTTACTCCTAACTTATATCTATGTTTGTGTTTGCAACAAGCACAGCCCAAAGCACATTTAATAGTCCAACACAACAGTTATTACACTTTTATAATTGTTGCCCTCATTCGAGGAACTCAGTCTTATAATAATTAACCACTTCCATGTTAAACAAATCGTCAAATGTTGATGTTTTTAACAGAAATGTTCACAAACTGTCCGAGGTATGGCGGCGTTTAATTTTACTGATATCTTGATACGAAACTATATATTTTCACTGCAATTTAGTGGTAATAAATAAAGCACTCGATTAAGCTGAATATGTGTGTCGTTGTATTAAATACTGTGATTTTCGATGTTATATTGCTTCTAGGTTTTCCGAAGCGTGCTTGTAATGTCAGAGCTGTCAAACGGCGCGCACATGCGCAGTGCCGATGTTGTGACAAGCTGCGAAATATGAAAGTCGATAAATCAGTGTACTGTTTGACTACGCAACGTTCTCTGTACAATAAGGCGGTAATTTTTATCATTACTGTACCAATTAGTAATAAAACAATATAATTGAAGGAAGACAACATATCAAAGATTTGAAAAATATGCTAATATTATACAAATAATATTTTTCTCTAGGCCTTAAAACTTAATTGCGCCTTAACTGGAACAAAATCTTTTGATTTTCTAATAATTCTCTCCACTTATTAGACTGCCTCGTTGGTCGAGTGGTTTCAAGCGCACCGCCGATCGAGAAGTGCTGAGTTCAAATCCCGAGTCGGGTACTATTGGATTTTTCTAATTTAGAATTTCTAGTAGTGATTCGGAGTCTGGATCTGTACCCGATGTATCAAGGGCAGTAGACTCACCAATTACTCCATGGGACGTAACTGGTGATTCATGGTGACATAGTTCAAAGGATTAGCAAGCTGAAGTGGCAGTGCGTTGGTCACATCTGTCGCGGAACCGATAGCCGCTGGAGTAGACGTTTTCTGGAGTGGAGACCGCGACTTGGCAAACGTAGCGTAGGAAGCCCTGGAGGGCTTCGAGGGCTGCATATATCGTCAGTCCACCTAGCTGGAGCTAGGTGGACTGACGATATATGCAAAGTGGCAGTAGTTGGATACGTAGAGCTGAACATTGAGCTCAGCGACGTGCCATTGGAGAGGCCTATGTCCAGCAGTGGACGATGACAGGCCAGATAGTGTGTGTGTGAATTATGGGGGTGTACTACATTCCTTTGCCTACTACCCCTGGGGGGACTAAAGATGTAATGTTACGTTTGTTTCTTTAAACGTAACATCACGCCTGTAATCCCCGAAGGGGTAGGCAGAGGAGTGTAGTACACTCCCACGTTTCACTAGTTACGTTTAAATCCCATGGAATAGGTGGTGAGCCTATTGCCATACACCGGGCACGATTCCAGACTCCGAGTCACTACTTGAAATTCTACATTAGAAAAATCCAATAACACCCGACCCGGGATTTGAACCCAGGACCTCTCGATCGGCAGTCGCCCTTGCAACCACTCAACCAACGAAGCAGTTAAAGCTGTACAAAGCTCTGGTTGATACTCACGTGGAAATTTGCTTTCTAAAATTGCAAAAAAATGTGTCAAAGCAGGCGAGGTATCGGCATCTTGTTGAAAACTGAAATAGACACGCTCGATATTATTTATCAGTTGGTTGGTTGTCCTTTGTTCGATCCTTATATTAAAAAAAAATATAATTTTAGTTATTCAAATCACACCTGCGCCACAAAGTTGTACTTAAATTAAGTTAATAATTCTTGATAGTTCTTGCAAGTAAATTCTAAAATTTCAACAACAAACTTACCATGCTTTGAATTAACAGAAGTCATCGACCGAATAATACTTTTCAATGGACAAGAGATTGTTATCTCGAAAGGAATTGCAAACGTGAACAAAACCATCATATAAAAAGATAATTTATGTATCTACCCAGTTCAATCTTTTTAAACGTCAAAAGGTAACATCAGCATATTAAAAAATATATAAGCGCAGTATAAATCCATTTAAATTTTCAGTGGTTGATATAAACAGACATAAAATTTTATATTCTTTTTTCTGTCTAAAAGTTCTAAGTTTTGTCTTTGTAATCCAAGCCAACCTCGGCTGCCCGTAGCATCTTGTACAACAGAAGAGACTTTGATGCCCGGCTGATAGCGGTATAGCGCAGTCTACCTAAGCACACATAAATGCTTTGACAGGTAGCAGCTTAGATGGTGCGAGAAGTTGTGCTCGTCGATTCCCGCTCACACGATCTGCGTGGGGCTTAAGATAACGACCCTCTCCTTTAGGAAGTACATGATTAGCAGGAGACTAAGATGAGTTGATACACAAGTATTCTTTTCAACGGTGTCCGTTCTGCTGTATCGTATCATCCGCAATAAGACTATATAAACACTAAGACATAACAGTATATTCCTTAGAAAGGGAAAGGGATTTGCTAAGATTTTCTATTTCCTTATTGATATATATCATAAAGTCTTGTAATAAGTACATTTAGCAAAGAACGAAACCACACACCATCGCTACCCGTAGACCGGGTACGTGTTCTCATATACCATATTTGTAACTCATTGTTCCGGTGACCGCAATAAACTGTCCTCAAATTAATGGTTTATTGTTCTTTGTGAGCAGCCAATGAGTTGGAACGCGCATCGTTTTGTTACAATACTCTTACACGATGTACTGAGCCGATAATGATATATTGAAATATTTAGTTCTATCGAAAATATACATCACAGTTTAATTGTCTAACTTAAAGATTTCCGAGCCTTTTTTCGTGTCGGGGGGAAGCCTTCAGCAGATGTCCGCTACCGGAATAATTTTAACGTTTTATTTTATTACTTTATCTTGCGTCGTAGTTACTTTGACCTTTAAATTAAACAGCTTATTATCACAAGTTTCAATAACAATTAATTAATCGACGACTCCCAATGTCAGCTTATTTGATCAGAGCCAAAGTAAATTAGCTCGACTATCGACGTTTTTGCTACCGCAAGCATGATGAAAGTGATCTAACAAAAAGAAGTCTCAGCGCTATGTAACGACGTGTAACACAGCGCTGAGACGCGGTGGCGTGAATTTGTAGTCATAGTCAACAAGGTAGATATCAGTGTATTTATAGTCACAAGGTAGTACCTCTATTGAATATGTGTACACTTAAGCAATAGGTTAAATCTGTAAATATTGTTTATTTTATTTGTATTCAGCATTCTGAGGGGATGAAATATAAATTAGTTACTAGATTATGTTGCGATAACATAACATTTTGTCTGGTTTCTTGTCTCGGGCTACATAAAAAAACTGTGTAATTCGTTGTTCCGTAATAGTATAAAATTGTTGAAAATAATTGAATTATATTTTCTGCTGCCTCGGACTGCCTCGTTAGTCGAGCAGTTGCAAGCGCGACTGCCGACCTGAAGGTTCTGGGTTCAAATCCCGGGTCGGGTGCTATTGGATTTTTCTAATTTAGAATTTCTAGTAGTGACTCGGGGTCTGGAATTGTGTCCGGTGTATGGCAATAGGCTCAACACCTATTCCATGGGACTTAAACGTAACTGGTGAAAAGTGGGAGTGTACTACACTCTTCTACCTACCTCTTCGACGATTACAGGCGTGATGTTAGGTTTTTTTTATATTTTCTGCTCTACTCTACATAGGTATGCATTTTTCTAAATTTTAGTTTTTTACTCATTGTTCCAATTAGCAAGGCATACTAAACATTCACAAGAATAGAGTTAAATACTAACAAGATACTGAAAATACCCTTCCGTTATTCTTAACGCTTTTTTCAGACTATCCTAATCTCTTTTTTTTAGGCTTGACTCTAATATACGAATTAGATGTCTAAGTAGAGTCTTTCTTACGAATTACATACTTTTACTATTAAAATGAGATTAAAAAAAGAACTCTAATACAAAATATGAATGCATAATTGAAATTTTGGTGAATATTTATTGTTGTATTCAAAACATCTATGAAGCCTAACATTCTACACAAACTCAAAGGTACCTTGCATTGTTTATTTACAACGAAAAACCTTGAGTTGGGTCGCTAAACAAATTAATTAGAACTCGAACACCTTCGCTCGCTAACAAAACAATTAGAGTCAGTCAGATATAGGCTGCTGGGTCAGATCTCGGAGCTGAGATTATCATGTCAATGTAAAATGTACTGTTGCCAAATACTGAACATAGGTATACAGCTTTTATTATAAAGAGAGAATTTTCTATTAACAGACAAATTTACACCAATAGACAATGACAGATTCGCAACCCTTCTTTAACTACTTTTCTCTCTCTAATCTTTCTCTCTCTCATCTCCCCCCTCTCTCTCCCCCTCTCCCCCCTCTGCCCCCTCTATCTCGCTCTATCTCACTCTACCTCCCCCTCCTTCTCCCTCTCCCCCCTCCCTCGCCCCGCCCTCTCCATCTCCCTCTCCATCTCCCTCTCCATCTCCCTCCCCTCCCTCTTCCTCTCCCTTTCCCTCCCATTCCCTCTCCCCCCTCTCTTTCTCTCTAATAAAGACCTAATAATAAATCACGTAGAAATATATTCAGCAACAATGTTTTAAATAGATCTACAAGGACGATTTGCGAAATGGATTTAATTAATCGTATATCCGTTAAGAGCATCGTGTGTCGGCGTAAGTATAATGATTAATGAGCAATAAAACGTTTTAAATCGCAGTAAAACCGTAAGGCGCGTGCAGAAACAAACGAAGTATAAACATGTAGATTGGAACGCATTAACATTATTATTATAATAAATGTCTTTGCTCACACAGTGTTATTCTGTAACAAATTAAAGTTCAATTCATCATCATCTTCATCCGCCTTTGGACGCCCAATGCTGGACGTAGCTCGCCCCTAAACGAAGACGCTCCTTTCGGTCTTGAGCCTCCCGAATTCAGTTCCTGCAATTCATCAGGCTATATATATGAGAGTTCGAATATTTTTTCGCTGAAAGACACTTCTGCAATGTTGCTAGGTAGGTACTTTACAAAACAACTGCAGAGAACACAAACTTAATGTAATTAGGGGGACACCTACGGTCATGTATTTAAAGTTAGTGACTTGTTCCACCAGCACTGCGAAGAGAGAAGACAATCAAGACGAACATAACTTAGCAGTTATTAAGTAAGACAGTAAATGACTAAATAGTAACAAAACTGCGGATAGTTTTATTCCATGTTTAATTGCTCCTATATATCTTGATAGTACTCCTCGTCATAATCTACAAACCATTTTTGTATTTCACTATTGTATTGTATTTCACATTGCCACGCTGCCATAGTTTGACACTTTGCATTGGCCAATTACGATGGCCAATTATATATACCTACAATAATAATTAATATTATCAAGAAATAGTCTTGATAACAACGAACATTAAAAAGACATTAAGTTCTATTCCTACAGTCCGTTTCAATAGGATACAGATAACATGGTCGGTAATAGTTACTTGTAACAACTGGCTGTTTGTTTTTTGATTATCTTTGCACAGAAAAAATTGTCAACGCTTATTATTTCTCGGTTACGTGTAAGACAAATCGGTGATTAACATAGTTGTTCCACTACTACGTATGTAGACGTATCTACACGTAGTTAATACCTTGATCATCCAATATCTACAAGGATTGTAATGGACCGAACCTCGTACGTAATTATCAAAGGACGTTTAATCGATAAGAGTTGCGGCTATGTACCTACTAACGTATGTATAATACAGCAGTCTAATAGACAATATATCATATTGCAGATATAATGTTTTGTCATATTCGAGAAATTAAAACATGCGATATTTCTGTGAATATATGAACCAATGTAGGAAGCCTACTTGTATGGACAATGGAAAGCAATTGCAATTAAAATTTCAATTTTATTGTTTCAACATATTCGATGCCGCTTTAATGAGTGAATCAAGTATACAAAACGTGCATTGCAATTACAGCTAATTAAATATTAAAAAATTTAATGTGCCAGTGAAATCATGTAGGTCATGAAATATAAAAAGCGATCTCGCACAACGGGTGCGCAACCCAATCCGCGCATCCAAGATGGCGCGCATAGAGCACGGCGCACACGCCATGTCCGTAACGCTTGACCGGTGAAGCGCGAACCGTTTTTTTTCTACATAAACATTGTTCGCTGTAGAGAAATCGACGGGCGTAACAGCGGCCATTGTTGTACGCCGTTTAAACTTCGAGAATATTAGAGCGTGATACTGTAAAATAATGGAGGACTGCACACAGAATGACTAAATCGTTTTATCTCGACATATAAGTACATACATAGGTACATGGTCATCAAGGCTAACTTAGACATTTGTATGGATATAATAATTGAGCACTGTATAAAACATGTAGCTTTATTTTAAAGGTGCTTAACGCAAAACTGCCTTATCATCATCAACTGTTTGAGCATTCCTCAATTGGACACGGATCTCCAGTCAGAATGAGAAGGGATAAGGCTGTAGTCTGTCACGCTGACTAGGTTCATGTTCCCAGATTATTTTGCCATTTAGGAAAAAATTTGCAAAGCTATTTATGTACCTACGACATAAAGAGCAAAACCGATTAAACATTTTTAAAAGGGATCCCCTTTTCCCTATATACGCCGAATATTTCGAAAATTGCTATAACATGGTTTTGAATGTCATCTATTGCATTCCCCTCAATTGTATCTCTATGTGTATTAAATAAACATGATACACAAACACCGGCAACAGCTATCATCAAAATACAACAGATGACATAAGTTAAATTAAACTAGAAACTGATCGTAACTAATAAGATAATCTTTATTTCTTTCTAATTAGCACGCAGCATAACATGAGTTTCACCAGAAATTTCGTAATCATACAATACATGTGTTTATATAGGTATACAAATGCTCTTTTAAGTGACTTGTTATTTATCCGAAAACGTGAACTTGTTCCGATAAGGCCTCCGTTACATTACAATTCTTAAAATATTCTTTGTTCATATGTATTGAGGTGCAGCTACTTAAATTACGCGTTATCTATGCGCATATGCAATGAGCCCACATGTTTTGTACCTCTGTTCGTCAATATCGATTTTTATGGCCAGCTCGTTTATTTAACTGTTCCACCTAATTTTTTAGCATCAAAACAGAATCGTTATAATAAGTACCTAGTTAAATAGCCCTAAGAATATTATAAAAGTAATTGAAAAATGTTCAAAATATTTCAGATTATTGGTGGATACTTAAATAACTACACGATTTAAATAACAAATAATACGTATTTAGAGGTATAGGTATAGTATTGAAATAAAAAATATAAACGATTGTTATATGTGGACGGCCACAATAAACGTTTTGTGTGTTTTGTTGCTGCAGTGGAATAATATACTAACGTGTAAGTTACACTGCATTGTAGAATGCTGCATTGGCAGAATTAGGAATGATGATGAAAGCTAAAAATGTTTTGACTTGAGAATGAATGCAGAATATCCATTTACGATACGTGTGGTGCCATCTGTTATTGGATATTGACACGAAATTATTTCTCACCATGAACTCAAATATTACAAAGCAATTGCTCGTGTAAAATTTCATAATTAAAGTGGCGGCAAACAGCTTAAACATTTGTATTGCTCAATAATACTAAGAATGCGTTATACTTGAATCATATCCGCAGACAGAATCATACACATATCTACATGCTTAACAAATAGAGTTTTAATAACATAATAACTACGTAAATTGACATCATCTTGTCAATTTAAGCCGATCTGCTAGGCAAACGTATCATAACAACTTAATAACTACTAATTATATACCGCGTTGATTAATTCTTAATCCAATTTTACCAAGCCATCGTACAAAAAAACTTATTTTATTGTCTTGTATGCAATTTACATTATTTTAAGTAGATTAATATCATAATTTATTTATTGTAGTGTAGCAAAGCGGGTTATATCATCCGAGTATCAATGCAATCGATATCAGCCGGCCAAGAATACACAAGAAGCTATGCGAATAGCTGTTTATTTATTAATACGGGCGTAATTGGAGCATTCCGAGTCAAAGCACCTGTTTTTTCCCATTGCCAGCTTTATATTACACCGTATTATAGACAGACATACATATGTACGTAAGTCGGTATCTCATTTTACTATAATATTTAAAATATTTTTAATTAATATTCTTATTGTTTTGTTTTTTAATATAAGCATGACTGTTCGATTAAATAGACTTAATTACGTAAAAGTCTAGATTGCACTTGATTCATAATTAAACGAAGTTTTATAATTGTGCAAATTTTGGAAAATACTTTTAGTTGTTCATTCTTGTATTATCACGTTAGATCCCACAAGAGCTAGGCAAAGATAGGCTATTTTCTATATAGACCTGATGTGCTTCTGTTCAACACTCTTCATACACGCACCTCGGTTTTGGGGACCAGAAAGTACTGTAATAAAAATATCGAATTTTAATGAAGTATTTTAACATTTCACTCTGCATCCTATTCTTGGCTACGTGAGTACAACGGGCTTCGAAGTACGTACTTCTGCCTACCTATGCACACACACAAAATGGTTTTAGAATTCATTTGTCCATTTCGAGGGTTTTGGCTTCATCCAGGCGCGCCACCTTTTTACAAAAATGTACTGTTAAAGATTAAATATAACTTGCTATAACGGTGACGAAAAACGTCGTGAAGAAACCTGCACCTCTTTAAGTTCTCCGTTATAATCTCTAATTTGTGTGAAGTCTGCCAACCTGCACTTGGCTAGTGTGGAAAACTTACCCTTCTCATGGTAATAATAATAAAATACCTATTTAATGATTTGTGTATAGATTTCATATTTAAATAACCGCACAACGTTTAAATGAAAAACGCACTGTAGACATTACTTCTTACAACATTCTACTGGTTGCTAATTGTGAAAAAACAGTTGAGTACGAAACTATGCTAGAAATACACATTATCTTTGTCATGGAGTTAACGAGTGGAAGGAATAAAGCATTCATTGTTTTTATAATGAATAGCTAACGAATATATGTGACTATTCTAATTGCCTGAACGAGCGGAACGTATGTCAAAGAGCGCCCGGAAACGTTTAACATTTAAAATATGTACATTAGAGATCTTATATGAAAGACAAATTGTAAAGTGTCCAGATTTAAGTAGTATATAGCAGATCATAAATTCGCCACAAAGATGCTTACGAGCAAAGAGTACAGTAGTCAACGGCCTCTGAGTTCTACGAAAATTTGTATATATTTATTTATTTAAATATTTGAGCGAAATAAACACGATGGCGTCGCGATGTAACGGTTGCACGTGAGGCATTATATGTCTAAGTGCTACTTCAATGGCAGATGAAAAACACAAAGCATTGAACAGTAATATAACTAGAAATATAATTATGAACAAACTCGATCACAATTTAGCGCCATCCCAAACCGATCCGTTAAATACAGTTGTAATTCAAAAAGTAGGCTAATAAGTAATATGACTGCACGCCTGTACTTGCCCAAAGGTATAGGCAGAGGAACAGTGCTCTCACGTTTTAGCTGTTTCATGTCTCATGGAATAAGGGACAAGCCTGTTGCCATACACAGGTTACAAATTAAGACTCCTAATATGCGAACCGGTATCGAATCCACGACCTTTCGCACAGCAGTCGCACTTGCAGATGCTAAACCAACGACGTAGTCAGCCTGAAAAGTGAAAAAGTATTCTTAAACAATAAAGAATATGTACTTCATGTAATTGTTTGTACATCATTTAATTCGTTCAACAAGATTTCCTTCAAATAATTCTGATAAATAATCCTTCAAATATTTCTAATTTCCTTTACTCAGTACTTTCTGTCTACCCTATATCAGACCTAGCGTGAAGACTTAATAACAATGGCTTATGTGGATTTACATGCATGTAAGTCATTATTAAAGTATTATCACAAGTTGAACCTATAAAGCTAGTTTTTCACTAACTCTTCAGTCGTAGTCAGAACAAAATTTATGACTATATTGTATTCTAAGCCATGGTTATGATCTGTAATGGAGACTAATTACATAAAATACTTAAGTGAGAAATAAAAGACAAACTCTAATAAATTCTATTTATTGCTCTTAGAAAACATTTTTATAACACATCTTAAGGCATGTATTTGGTATTGCTTGTGTAAATACTTAAACTACTGTATAACAAAATATTATATAATATACCTTGGACTTGCAATAATATTCTTTCCCATATCTAACAATGCACATCAGTAGGGCTGTGGGCTATTTTAACCCAGTTTAAAAAACATAGTGACCACTAAGAAAGTATTGAACAGAGTAGTCAATCATTACAAGACTATGAATGACTTAAATTTAAACAATATTTTAATTTATTATTTATCATCATTATTAATAAACAGACATGTTTCATACCGATATAACATTGTATATAGAGACAATATTGTTATCATAATTTAAAGAAATACTTTAAATACATACAATTGTTATAGTTCACATCAGTTGATAGAATTTGCTTAAATCGTAAATCATTCGACTACTGAGCTTAGACGTCCTTCAACAGAGGGGTTTTTTACCCAACAACGTGGTATTTTGACTTGAACATAAAATAATAATAATTATTGGTATTTTGACTTGAACATGGAAACCTAAAATATAAAACACTATGCAACAAAATTTGAGCAAAATACATATCAAATGGTCTTTAAAATGCATTGCACCTCCCATCACTGTTATCTATAATATACCCATAATTAATATATATTTATATAATTACATATACATATACACTATCCTTGTACTGTAAAATTTAAAATTATCATTTTTATTTCAATAGAGATTTTGTATATTAATATGTTGTTTCATAGTGAATAAATATTTGTTTTACTGTTTTTATTAATTATCTAATATGAATATGATTAACTTACAAATACAGAAAAATACACAACCATTTTTACCTAGCAGTTCAAGAGAAGTGCATGCCTTATATTTTAAGTATATTTACTTGACAGAGCCTAATCAATATCTACACATTTTATGGACAATAAAATAAGTAGACTAAAATTTAAATCTATATTAATGACAAAACAACAAAATTTGTATAAAACACACACAGAAATCAACTTGGCACTTGCAAGGAATGCGCTCCTCTCATCCTCTGTGCCTCGTCATCTCACACCGCATTTCACACCTACAGTATGGACAACTAAAATAAATCTGTATATATGATTAAACTAAACAATTGCTTGTACAATTAATAACTCTTTATTGCGGCCTCACTGCAAGGTGACCAGATATCTTCTGCTAGTTATACAAACACAGTTCAAGGTCAAGCAGATAAAAAAGTAAGAACAGATTTATCAACCTTAAATTTATACCCAAAAATGATAATCAAAACCGCTTTACGGTATCAGGAATTTTACATCTGTATCTTGGTGCAAACATATGTGTTAGTCAACTATTACAATTTGATTATTAAGAAAATTTATGCACAGTCCAAAATTTATCTGCAAACTACCTGGTGCCTACAAAAAATGTTAATATATTTTTTAATGCATTTAAATTCTCCGCTATGTTGTAAATAAATACATATTAACATTGTCACTGATATGAATGCTCAAATATGAGCCATAAATAAATTTTACTATGTTACATATAAAATCTCATTATGCCTATAGTTTTCCTCGGATGCCGGGAGTGGAATGAAGAATATATACGTAATATATTATGACTAGCAAATCATAAAAATAAAAGATAACAACCACATTCATAGTGAGATGCAAGCTCAGACATTTGCAAATCTTTATCACTCCATATAATGTAAATTCTATAACATTGTATATTATATTTTTTAAATTGCAACTTACATGTATAGAAAAACAGTACAAATTTCACTTTCAAAATGTCTATGTGGCCTTCAATCCTATGAAAAAACTGACATGTACAGGCAGTAACAATTTACTTAACATTAGAATCAATCAATACATAAATTGAATATTCAAACAAAATAACATATTGAAAATTGAAATAAACAGTCTGTTACCATGGGATCCATGGTGGTTGATTCATTTTGCTTATTGGTGTAAATGTCATATTGAGGGGCAGATTTATAATTGCATATGGTTTGTGCAATCTCTTCAGAGTTCGTAGTATTGTCACACCATTGCGACCAAGGAGGAAGGCAGCCGGTATGTTTACATTTAAATCCATTCTGAAATAACAATATGTCCCAATTTATTAACATTGCATTAGAATCTTACTATTAAATGTTTCGTGAGTATTTATACACATAATTATATATTTACCGGCTTAACTCACATGTGTTTTTCGCGCGTGAGGTAAGCCGGTAAATATATAATCATTGTATTAGAATAGCAATAAATGTGTGACTATAATAACATCACGCCTCTAATCCGCGAAGGGGTAGGCAGAGGAGTGTAGTACACTCCCGCGTTTCACCAATTACGTTTAAGTGCCATGGAATAGGTAGCCTTTTGACATACACCGGGCACAATTCCGGACTCCGAGTCACTACTAGAAATTCTAAATTAGAAAAATCCAATATCACCCGACTCGGAATTTGCACCCAGGACCTCCCGATCGGCAG
>DWME01004090.1:0-16915 GCA_018244795.1 Parelbella ahira ahira
CCTCTCAATATGAGAGGAGACCCATATTCCAACAGTGGAATGACAAATGGGTCGATTATTATTATTATTTTATTAATAAAGGATCTTTACTAATGACGACATATTTCAGGGGACGATTTGTAAATTATCTAGTGTCGCTTTAGTGAATATTATTACAGGTTTAAAAACGGAACATATTTCATTCAATATTATGAATACTTATTGACAATTTCAATTATTTTCTTTGTTATTTCGTACTTAACCGTCTATATTGTTGTTAACTTAGAATAGGTCGTATTAATTGTTCATTCACAATAATGTTGCTCGGTTTGGGAGACATTTTCTTTTATGTTACGGTAAAGTTAAAACGATAAAGACAAAAGTGTACTGTTCTACAAACTGTTATGATTCAATAAAACTCAACTGACTGATTATTTTCTCCTATTTACGTTTAAGTACAGCTTTATCGCCGCGGCCCTATTTTAGAGTAGTAATGAATATGCATATGTATGTATATATGTATATCGTGAAATCCTGAAATATCTATATCTCTCTGTAACCAAATATTATAATTTAACAACGAATTTACGGAAAATGAAATTATTGTTTGGTTTTATATGTATTTATATGTTATGCAATAGAGTTATCTTATTATTATAATTATTGGGTGATTTTATTGAATTACTAAAAAGGGTGTGCCTCTGAGACACGTCATCAGCGTCTTGTGTTAGTAGTAGCGATACAGCAAGTGTAAGTGGAAAAGTGAAAACTCCGTCCTGTTTACGTAGCGCGGCAGCATGATAAAGTTTAGAGGGAGAGGCGACGCGGGCACCAGCACGCCGGTCAATATGGTGAGTGGCTCTGCGCTGTGCGGACGATCAATTCGACGGCGCGGGCAGGGACCACCTGTAGCGCGCCGCCCGCCCCCCGCCCCACCGCCATCGACACGTGACGTAGACGTCGAGAAATCCGCCCAAACGTAAACATTAATTCTTACTTCATTCTTCATTGTTCAGAATGTCGCGCCACGCGTGCGGATTCCGATCTCCTCGTATTAGTAAACAAACAACAACGCTTACATATTTTAAACAACTGAACTGTACACCTATGAATACCTGCAGCGCACAACCATGTTAGTAATTCAATTAGTTCAAGGAATTAGTGCATGTTACGACAGGGACAATTATTGATGCATTTCCACCGTAACACGTCCTTCTACTCCTTTAGTAATTGAGTTTATACAACTTGGCAATCACTATGATAGTACAAGTTAATAAAATATAAGTATAACATGATATCCACGGAATTCGTTCAATTAAACGAAATTAGTTCTATAGATTAGGATATAGAGAAAATAATATTTAATTATGCAAACATATGGAAGAGGTGAATTTATGCAGCGTATTATTAAATAAAATTAGAGAATACATTCGTATGTGAATGTAACTTTATATGTAATTAGAAATATCAAATAATATATTGTAAGGAATTTATGCCTATAAATTGATAAGTCAAATTAACATTTTAATCCTGTGTTATTAATTAATGGCTGGTTCAATTATCTTATTCGTGTACCGGTCCTATAATATAATTTTACTGGCTAAGAAAGATTTTATATTAACTTGTAAAAGTGATTTATGCAATGCCTAACAACTCATAATAATTATTACTAGGTGTAATGGTACATCCAAAACGGTTTAACAGTTTAAAAAGTATGTAAACATAAATTGTATATGAAATGATGTATTTCTTATGATAGAGTAAATATGAAACGGGTTCAATAAAGAAAAAAAAATATGGAGGTATTTCTAGGTTTGATTATTGAGTAATACCAACCCATGGGCATGGCATGTTCAGCGTGATGCACGTGGTGTGTAGGATAGTCATAGCGATAGTAGCGCGCGTAGGGATCGTGCGCGGGCGGCGCGTAGTAGGCGTGCGCGTACGGCGGGTAAGGCAGCGGCGCGTACCCGTAGCCGTCCCAGCTTGCGCTCGCGCCGGCGCCGTATTGCGCGTGCGCCGCCCCGCGGTACTCTCCGTACTTGCAGCAATCCATACCCGCCCGCGCTTACGCAGCCGGCAACGCATCCGGCCATGCTCGCCCGCAACCGCTCGCGCGCACCCGCATTGCACTCGCACTACCTTGCTACCTTTTACCTCCTACCTCAACCTCCGATTCCCCGAGAACATGTCAATATTACTTTAATGTTAGCATAAAACTTCAATGATTCTCTTTTAATGGAAATCTTCTAATTTAACCAAATTCTGAACAATTTTAAGCAACTTTTTAACGTGTTCCAAGTTCGGAACCTTCGAATTGTTCGCGTAAATCGAACGCAGTTTCGCGGCGGGAAACGGACGCAGGAGCGACGTTAGTTAGCGAAAAGAGGTCGTTCGAGTTTGCCGGCGACGTCGAGATTCGATGGACGTGGAGGGCGGCGGAAGGGCGGGGGCCGCGGGAGGGGCGACGCCCGCTCGCCGGCGGCTCGGCGCAGCGCGGCGCTCGACGGACGCCGACTGAAGGCGCCGCGGAATCGATACGCCGCCGCCGCGTGCCCGCGCCCGCACTACCTGCCCGCGCCCGTATTGCGCGCGAACTTTTGTCTTTCTCCACGAAATTTTATATTTAGAACCATGGTAAAACAATTGATCAATACTTTGCACTATTCATTAGTACACACTTTTCCTCGGTCGCTATATTTATTTATTTATTATTTATCTTTTAGCATTTGTTAAATCTATCATAAGCATATAATTTAAATATTTTAACCTTGTCTAATTTGCTAACACGGAGGGTAGATACTTCTGTTACTAATGATAGAAATATAATAAAATTTAATTGATATGGAATATAAATTTAATAAAAGTAAAACAATTACTATACATTAAAAGTTTAAAAAAACGTATGAAATACCGAATTCGAATACCTCGTCTTAATGGTAATATGTAGTTAATAGCACGTGGTGATTTATCAAGAGCAATAAGTATTTAATAACGATTCCGACCATTCCGCGTAATCGCGGTTTATGCGTACTAACCTGGTGGCAAACACTTGCAAAGTTTTATCGAATTGCGCGTAGGCGGCGACAGTGACCCACATTGGAACAACGTCACACCACACATACCACCCTATCGTCCTTTGCCAAGCAGACCTCAATCCCAAATACTATTTATCATTAATAAACACGTAACGACCGCCACCCAATCACTAATTATTCTTTCATCTAACGGCTTGATTATTTTGTTTCATTTTTTACATTTTGACGCTTATCGCAATCAACTGTAATATGACAATAAAGCTGCTCATTTAATGGAATTCCGTAACCTTACCTCTATTCTACATATCTATTCTTAAATATATTATAGGGAAATGAAGGCATTTTTGTACGACCATATTTCACGTTCATAACGCACAAGAAATGTATAAATATATGAGAATATTAATATAGTTGGATGCGTACCTACGTATAATGCTCTCTTTTATAATGTACTCTTATAATGCATTTCCTTCATCGTAATGTGAAGTCATCCGTAATGTGAAATTACTTACTTGACTCACCACCTATTCCAAGGGACTTAATATATGTAGCTGGTAGAACGTGAGAGTGTACTACACTGCTCTGCCTACCCCTTCGAGGATTACAGGCGTGATGTTATGTTTTTGTCACATGTACTTTCATGTGTTATTCAGTCAATGCTCTTAATTTTTAAACTAAAAGTTTTATTTATTCATTATCGTTATCTATCAGTTTAAAATTGAACAAAATTAAAAGCTTGTCGTTTGGATTTTAACTAGTCATCCAAGCAAATAATATTTAATACGAAATGTATGTAGTGGAAGTGTTAACAATGCTGACTGTACTCTGACAAATACGAGTTCGCTTACAGCTTCACTCCCGGCTGATCAATAACATTTCTATTGATTCTCTTGTTACCTATCTACTAGCAATTATGTTAGCTCATTAATACATTGTCCGTGCAGAGATAGCAGTGTAGGCATGTTATCTGTGCGTTTTTTTGTTATTGTAGTATTATGTGAGACTAAGCTGTTTGGCCGTTTAAAGATACAATATGACCATTATTTTTTTATTTTCAGCCGCGCACAACTACATTGCTTTTATGGACGACTTACAAATGCTTTTTATTCTTTATAAAATTATGAATCGTAAATTATTGCACATCTTTATAAAATAGGTATTATATAAAGAGAGTAACATTTTCAAGTATTTGACTATGGCATTGTAATAGAACAATCCACGAAACTTCCGCCTGAATTCAGATTTCGCGCCAAACTTCTTGTAGACTCACCTGTAACAGTAGGTATTCAAATATTAATGGTGATTTTAATATTTTGCGATTCGCCCAAATTTAAAAGTATTGCTTATAGTAATTGTAATTCGGTGGTTTTAAAGATTCAACAATGTGATATTCGTTTAACACTAAAACTATTAAGAAATTTAGTAAGTAAGTAGATACATCAAAAAGTATCCGACTAAAGCCACTGAAAGCTCCATTTTATTAGTTTCATTGTGAGATAATCAATAGATTAAATCATAGCTACTTATGTATAAAATGATTTTCCTATTTACGTTCACTCCCACGTGATTGTCATTAAATGGTCCATTTATGTGTTTATGCGCGAATAATACTTATACGTTTATGCGTAAAAGGGCTCAGTTTATTATGGTTACTGCTTCAGCCAATACATATGTATAACATATAACATATCCATTACGTGCATTCATTATTTGCTACTATATAGCGTGTATGCATGGTTCTGTAAATGAAAAGGTTCAGTTTTTTTTTTTCAGAAACAATTTTTTTTTTTTTTTGGGAAACATTAGGTACATGCAAAAGTAATGAATCATACGCGTCATGAACGTAACGATGGAGGCAACGTAACGCGATTATTGATAAGTGTATTCTAATTTAATGTTGTAGCGAGTAGAGAAGCCAGGCGCGGGTTATCATGCAGATTGCGGCGAATCAATAGGGGCGCCTCGGCCACTGACGACGGATGACGATCAATAGCGTCCCAACGGAGCTGTCTCCGCATTAAGGGGCTTCCTAGAACGCCTTTACACATATCCACAAGCTATCTACGCTTCGCACGTTCATGTTACTATGCTTGCTTTGCGGTAAGTCTTCTGTGTCGCCTGCTCGCCGAAATTGACTTCGCTTAACCCGAGCCGAGTTATCTTGGTGTAATGAATAGCTCTGCAAATTAGTGGGTAAAATTCAAAAATATGTAATCTTAACAAATCGAAGAAATTATACTTCTTATATAACGTTCCTGCCTATATACATTACGAAGCAATAACGTTATTTAAATAGACCAAAATGTTGACAAGTTTTTAATACATAATTATTGAATACCTATAACTTTTTCTAAGGAATATTTTTTAAATTATCGAATTACATAATTCTGTTTTTTTCCAATACATCCACTGAGTGGTAGCGCTCGTAGCCCTGATGCAGCCGCGTGCTGCAAATGATCTGTAGTATTTAGCAACTCTGGGTGCGGTCGGGTCAGGCATAACTGCTTGTCACCACTAATGCAAAGCGATGATCGTTTCATATGATTAGTATCTATATTGCTTATTAAACCATGTACCCACATAACTTAAGTAAACGCGTAGAATAAATACTGTTTTGCCAAACTACATTGAAAAGGATCCGTAATATTTCAGACTGTAGGTTTTTGGTTACCGCATCTGCTTATTTATTAGAACCTTCAGGACAAGGTATCGTGAGCTCAAATAACCTCATCTACGCTATTTGATCTGACAACAACCAGCGTAACTTACAACTAACAATAGACTAGTCTTAAGTAAAGTACGCCATAAACCAAATATGTAATTAATTACTTAGGTCGAGGTAAGCAGAGCGTCACGCGGCCTTATACCTACTGTGCTTAGGTAATTGTTACTTGTTACATGCACATATTTGCTTTTAATTATTTAGAAATTAGTATTAAAGTATAAATCCTAGAAAAAATAAATATCCTCAACAAACAAATAAGTATGAGCTATTTCGTACAATCATAACGTTTATTATCTTCTGTACACATACATACCTACAAACAGATTCTATATCTATTGTTTCTAAGAGACTCTCAACTCCAAAGAAGGCAGGCGACCACTATGCAAGACTCGTCTCCATTGCTCATAGCAATGCGTAGGTAGGTGCATATCCTTCCCCATTGTTCGGCTTTAAGGCACGTACTAAGCCTCGTGCTTGCGACAAAACAGAACTGCGACTGGTTTGGCAACATATTTGGCAACGAGTTGCAAATAAACGGCCGAAGTAAGGGCGATAACGGTTCATACTGTTGAAATTTTTGCGAAATCAATAGGGAGACGTAAAGATTGAAATACGACAGAATCTTAGCATTTTTTAGAAATAACTTTTTACTAATTTTCAGATTACTAATTGTCAGATTGATGATATACCTAATAAGGAAAAGATGGAAGATTGGAAAAAACGCACTTCCTTGTCGACTGCGTTGCAGAGGCGATAGAAAAAGCTCAATGCAACTGTGTAATAAAATATCGTTGATATGTATAGGTACTGTAGCAAGGTTTTTGACATGCTAATCCCGTGGTAGGTACTTACCTACTTAGATTAAATACCTACCATAAAAGTATCTAGAAGTAGTAAAATTATTATTCAGTTGAGTCTACGAGAACTTTGGTTTTTAATTTAGGTATTATCTACAAAATACAATTATTATAATCTCTATAAAGTCTTGGGATATCTGCAGAAACTAAGTACCTACAATTTGTATTTTAGACGTGACGTACACGATTTTTTTGCCCCAGACAAAACAGATACTTGTGCTCATTACACAAAATTTATGTCGGGTAGGAATCAAACTTACAAATCCTAACTCAGTCAGGGTGACTAACGAATAGACCAACGGACCATCACCTATAAACCATAAAGAATGCGCTTATTAAAGCATTATGCTAAATAGGAGTAAAAAATTAAACATAATAGTAATGCGTTACGAACTTATTCATATTAGTAAGATACAATTTTTCCCTATTACTTAAAAAACGTCATTTAAGTTATTTAATTTTCTGTTCATATAAACGTGTCGATATCGGGATACTAGGGAGTCGTTAGAGGTGACTAAGCCGACGCTAGCATATTTAAAAAAATATAATTTAAAATGTTATAAAATGTATGTAATGAAATCAAAAGCATAGTGTTTTAGAATAAAGTACCCCATTTCGAGATCTGGGGTTCGTATCCAGACATCAGACAATAAATAATATGTGCGTTTTTATGTTTAAATATTAGGTACTCGCCGTTACAACTACATCCCGTAACGATGATGACAAAGAATTGATAATAACTTGCATCCAATTTTACTCTGGTATTAAACCAAACATTTTTACCCAGGTGGATAACATTATAAAATATAAGCAAAATGTACCTATATCTACTTCGGGAATCTGTCAGTGACAATTACGAATTTTGTTGTAGAACAGTTTTGCTTAGCCGCGACTATATTATACAGTGGCGTTTCGTGAACGCGCGACTACATCACTACTTTTGGCATTTAGTCGCACTGATAACTCGTGACAAACTCTATTCAGCTTCGCTACTAACGCGCGAAAATTTCGGGTAAGATCGGGTAAGAGTGGGGGTGTCGCTTGGCCCGAAACTTTGAAGGTGTAGTATCGTTCTGTAGTGCGACTATCGCGACACTATTTGCGTTTGTTACGCGACTGTATCGCTGCAATTTCGCTGTGAACGACCTTTTTGATTGTTGCTGCGTGGAATACATTAGTATTTTTATTGAGTTTTATTAGATTACAACGCAAGAACGAAACTAAAAGTGGGTGTAATATTTTATAAAATTATTACGGACATTAATTTGCTACCAAGTCATGTCACCATAATAGATGTAAGGAAACCAATTAAAATACCGTATATAGAAGCATAATCTTTTATTTATAACATAATTTAAAATATAAATCTTGTAAAATTCTGAATAAAACATTCAACAATATACTATTATATTTACCTAACTATAATATAAAGTAACTATAAATGTAACTTTCTTTTTCTTATTCATAAAATCATATACTATCTTAAACGTATACTCTCTATTATATAATAATTTAATTCCTCACTAATGGCATTCAACACAAGAGAAAAAATTTCTATAAAAATAATAATTATAACAACAACACAAAGTATGTATTCACCATGCAATGAATTACACCTAAACACATCGATAACTCTCTGTTTCTGATAGACTGGAAAATGTGAAAAAATATCGGTAATTTAATTAAAATACGTAATTATAATTATAGTAACACCTTAAAACTAAACACTTTTTGGCACAAATCACCAAAAAATAAAACAGAAAATTCATAAAAAGTTAATTTCAAGGCTCTAATTTCATATAAAGGTTTACGTTTCCCTCTTTTATTGTCTATTCATAAATACTGAAACGGAAAAACATAGAAGATACAATATAATGGTAACATTTAAAAAACGTCTTTGTCATATACATACATCAACATTTATCTATCTCTAGGTAACCTTATTCATTCACCATGTAACGTTTAGATTTTTTACAGTAATTAACATACTCCACGAGACGATTATAATTACGACTGCGGACTCAAGGACACGGCTCATGTATAAATCTGTCAATACTTCTTTCAGACTTCGATAAGTATAATGTTTTATAGTTTGCAATATTTTCATTTATCTCCATAAAGGAAAAGGTATACATCATGCATGAGTGCATGTTTCAGGTCACACCTCATACGACACCTTACATATTCGTATTGGCACCTAACAATAGCCTGGACTATTTTTCGAGACAATTAAAAAAAATAATTTTTTCGTGGAAATTTAACAGCTTGAAAACACTCGTATAGAGAAAATGTATGTGTTACCAACCAACCAACAACAGGCTGTATGGTGAAATAGTTGCTAGATCCCTCTGATAATGAAGCAACAATTGATATTGAATAGTTATATTATGAACACAATTACATAAAACTTGAAAAATGTGCATTGTTTTGTATTTACATCAAGAAATATTTTGATTTAGCCATTAGCATAATGATGCACATAATCGTTGGAAAAATACCAAACTTAAAATGTACTTAGTTGGCAATGATTATATGAAACTCGCACCAATGCATTGAAGCACACATCTGTCCATTTGCAATAGGTGTGGATGTCAAATTTGGACACATTCCATATGAAGTAAACTCTGCTAAAGCAGTTTTTAAAGCATCTGAGAAGATTCAGTAAACGAGATCGATATTTCACATGTAACAATAACATTGATGATGTCAGTATAGAAATAGAGCAAGACGCTAAAAAAGACTTTCGGCTTTTACTTTGTTTACTAACAAAGTAATATATAATAATAGTATTGTTCTCATGGTTTTACATGTATTGAGCCATACATTTACATGGAATTGTATATAAAAATCAACGAAACATTGATGTAATGATAGAAATAATATATTATACCTTCGTGAATATCTACAATATTAGTCAAAAACTTGTACATAATTCTTTTTGTTATAAATCAAAGTTTGTTATTTTTATTTAAAGAATTTAAAACAAAACATTTCAAACATTTTCATTTTCAAAATTAACATGGCATAACTATAAACAGTAATTAATTTGATTCTTAAAATAATATTTAATACACATTGGGTTCAATTTACTTTATCCTTATCTAATCTATGTAATTATTATTTGTGTTTCAGGGCTCTGTAAAAGATTTCATTTTGTTATAAAATGGTATTCATTAGTACATAGGCGTTGAACACAAAACATTCATTCATTTAAATAAAATCTAGATTTTAGTTCATAAATCTGATTTATAATACTCAAATAATGTTATGTTCATTATTATTGAGGTTCAGAACACTTCCGTTTGCTACATAATAGGAAGTCTAGATGTATGAAAAATCTTGATTCTTGTCAACAATGGAAGAATATCCAGCACCTAGCGAACATTTAGCACTTATGGAAAAAATATAATTTATACTCTACATCCATAATTTGTATCTGTGTGTCAAAGCACTGTTTCTTTAAAAAATTAAATTTTAAAAGTTCTAATTTTCAACAATATGTCAATATTCAACAATGTATAATGTAAACTATCTTTAACATAGACAATATAAGATATGCATTAACTACAATAGTAGGTAACTGCCATTTTTATTTATACAATATTTGTCCAAAACTAATTTACAAAAATTTTATCCCTTCTCACATAAAAATAGGATTTTAGAATCATATAATTGATATATTTAACTATATTTTCATATAGAAGGCACATATTCCATCCATCTCCATTGCATTGCACTGCATTCCTCACAAACATTGGTATGTACAACAAATGGCAAGGAACTTAAATAAGGCACTTTTTAGCTCATCATTAGTTGTCAGTTTCTCTGACCGTGACTGGACCACATATGTTCTTTAAAAGTTTCCCTCATAGTAAATGACCTTGGACAAAGGTAACAGCACAATCTGTTTGTTAAATCTGAATGCATTAATCTCACATGATACTTCAAAGCTGATTGATTTGAATATTTCATACCACAGTGTGGACAATCACCACAAATAGCTGCATGGTTTGATTGCTGATGTGTTGCAACAGATTGAGAAGCAGATGTGCCAGGACCTATTACCGGTACAGTTGACATTCCAGCTAAAAGCATCAAAGCTTGGGATTGCTCTGGAGTGTATGTACTATCCGAGTCTGTACCATCTTGATGCTCTGATAAGAGCACTTCTGGTTCATATTCAATATCTGATTTGGGCGATTGCTTCTCAGTTTTTACCAATGATTCTTCAACAGAACTTGATTTTATTGGACTTTTCGATAAGGTACTGGTAAATGTAACAGAATCAATGCTGCTTTCCTTAGGTCTAACAGTGTGCAGGTCAGGTATTGTGGTTTTCTTTAAAGGTGGATTGTTTAAACATGTTTCGTTTTTAGAGGGGTTTATACCTGTAAAAAACAGAAAACTTATACATACAAAAAAAAATACAAGTAAGTTGGTCAAGGAACATAATATAATAGTAAGTGTTTAAAAGCTGTTATATAAAATCCATTTCGATATACCTGAGAGTAGAGATCTGGCAAGCATGCTGTTCTCATAGTCAGGAACACTATCTTCATTTTCAGAATTACATATAGGTGGGGGTATTGGTGAGTTATCTTCATCCAGCCATTCAGTTTTAACGGACACGGGAATGTCATCTTGCACATTAACCTAAAATAACAATAAATAGAGTACATTAAGTTAATTCAAAGAAAGTAGTGACACTACTATTACTAGCACAGTAATACTGTAATAAAAGCAGCAAATACTCATGGTGTCCAGTTGACCCTGTATTTCGTTCTCCCTCCCTTAATTACAATTTCTATCTCTATGTAACACTATAGCTGTAATAGTTAAAAGAAGGAAGCAGAGGAATGTAGTCCACTCTCATGTTTCACCAGTTACATTTAAATCCCGCTATGGAGTAGGTCATGAGCCGATCAGTGTATACCAGGCACAAATTCTGACTATAAGCCAGTACTAGAAATTACTAGACTAGAGAAATCAAATTGTACCTAACCTAGGGATTGAAACCAGGACCTCTTGATTGGTAATAACACTTGAAACCACTTGACTGACAAGGCAGTTAATATAATTTGATAAAATATTAATATATTTAATCATGTAAATTTTAAAACGATGTAAGCAAACTATAGTATATTAAATATTTGCATGTTGTTTTCGATATAATACTTTTAAAACTTACAGTAGCAGAGTTTTTTCCATTGGCTGTAATGATTGATTGTTCGTGTTTAGTTTTTTCGACATTATTTTCTGGTAAAATCACAGGGTTGTCACTTCTTGCAAGGTGAGGTCCATTATTTCTAGTATAAATATCACATGTCTCTAATATTTTGCTCTTTTTATGTTCTCCCGAGGGCACATCGTTAGGCTTGTCTGAGGTACTACTTCTTCTCTTCTTCAGTGCAGGTATTTTAGTGTCCTTGTGAGTGATACCAAAGTGGGACTTTGAAGATATTGTTAGTTGTGTATACAGCTTATTTGTTGTACTGGGTGATGAGATGTTCTCATTCTGAAAATACAACATAATATTTGGTACAATGTAATTCTTTTTAGGTTTATGTAATTATATTTTAACTATGTATAGGTAAAAATTATTGTATTGTATATTTTTACATATTTATAAACTTTTTATAAACTTATATTTACTATACAGTGACACACATAATCGTGTGTCATTGACACTATTATGTGTGTCATTGTATAGTAAATATGAGTTTATTGTAAATACAAATATATAGAAGGAATGGAAGGAATTATCTTCAAAATTCAAATACTTAAAGTATTCTTTTGTTGTTATTGTTTTTGTTGTACATAAATTTAATGCAGTCATTAAGCCATGATATTTACTGGGACGCAAGATTAAGACAAGATAAAGATATTGCATGTGTTAATTCAGGTTATAAGCTATCTGTGACCAAAATTTAGACCAATTCTGTTTATTCACTATTGCATTATTAAGTGACACACATCCAGACAAACACACTTTTACATTTACGATATTAGTATGAAGTAGAATATAATTATTGTAAAAGGAAGAACAATTCGGTTTTCAGTGTTTTGATTAACACCAAAGAGCCAATTATGATAAATTTTGATATGGAGACAAACGGAAAGGGTATGCTCTGATGGATTAGATAAGTTGAAAAAAGGACATCGGTAGAGTTACAATGTGTAGGTTGATGGATCTGAGACACAAGGAAGACCAGGAATAACCAATCCAATCAAAATAGGTCAGATACTGGCTGATAAAGATTAAAGTGGAAATTTTTGCTTTCTATAGTCACAAGTCATACAAACTTAATAACAATATCAATGTAATATAAAAAAATTATAAATGTCATATTAAGATTTTCAATTTAATTCTAGTAAGGTAAAGTATGATGCTGCATTATTAATTATGATTTTTATGAGGTCAACCAGAACCCTATTACCTGCCATGTTCATCTCACCTAAGAGAAGTATATTCATAAAAAATATGATTTATAACTAGTCAATAAATAATTTCTATAGTATCATAAATAAATTGTTTCATTCTATTTTTGAATATAATATAAAAAAAATTAACAATATAAAACATAACATCATGCCTGTAATCCCCAAAGGGGTAGGCAGAAGAGTGTACACTCCCACATTTCACCAGTTACATTTAAGTCCCATGGAATAGGTGGTGAGCCTATTGAACATTACAGAGATTTAAGCTGTGAAGTTTTCACAGGATGTGTTTATTTTAATGATATGCCTCTCAAAAAGACTTATGTGCATGTTTGGAAAGTATGTATTAGAAACAAATGAGTAATAACAGTAGTGCAAGTTCAACACATTTTATTTCTTTTTTGTTTTGTTTTACATGGTCAGAGATAGTAAATACAAAATTGTAAGCTAAAATGCATTTATAAAGAAATATTTAGAATTTACTCATGAGAGCTGTTATGAAACAGCTACATATGTACATATTTTATTTACCTGTTGTGTTACGCCAGTTAAACCCTTCACTTGCAGAAGGGCTGCAGTATGTAGGAATGATGATAATTTACTCTCTTCAATGAATACCTCGCCCTGGTACATATAGGAGAGTAAACTTACGATGTCATCTGCAGAAACATCTTTTAGAATTATCACAGGATGCTGACATGGATTCTCCTAAAACGTTACACAGTTACCATTAGTCCTTAAACCGAACTTTGCAGCTAAATGTACTAGAATTATTAGCGCAAATATGAAGGTTATTAATGTCCTAAGTCATTCACCTTGAACACATTCCTAAAGTACGGACTGCACGCTGACAATATCACCTTATGAGCCTTGATATTTCTCCCTTCGCAAGTCAGTGTAACGTCAACTAAATCTTCGGAACACTTCAACGAATCTAATGCACTTACTATATTTGTTTGGAAGTTATTCCAACGCAAGCAAAACTGATCTGCCATTACTACGTTTCCCCTTGATATATCTGGAAAACAACATCACATTTGCTAATTCTAAACTATGACACTACGATGCTTGAAAGTTTCTTTCAAACAAAAATAAAAACACTTACACGCAGAGCAGATACGCACATCACTAAATTAATTAACATTAGAAAATTTTATACGATATCAACAATATTTTCTAATAATATTTAAGAAACGATTGGATTTTACGAATAAAAATAAAGTGCATGACCTCCAATGACACGGTCTTCTTTCACTTTTCTATTCCATAGATAATATATATTCATTTTTTTGCAATATGCAGCAGTGCATACGATCGGATATACAAAAGAGAAAAAATTGCTTGAGTAACAAATACAAAAAAACCTTATTTATACTTAGTTTTCAACAGTAAAGCAGTTTTTATAGGTTTAAATAATGATATGCAAAAGTAATAATTATAGTCTTTAGACAGCTATTATCTATGGTACAGAACTGAACAATCAAAATGCATGGCCATATCTTTGTATTTTAAAAATTATAACGAGTATCGATTTCACTGATTATGTAGCCGATTTTGGTTGTTCTAAAAACTAATCGATGTTTGTTTTATTCATGTAATGTCCTATCACAGTTTATAATGTTGTTTTATAAGTAGTAGAATTTTTTATCAACCGACATCAATAATTCATAACAATGAACTAAGAGTTTACGTAAAATACGCCAAGAGTCTAGAAAGTTCCTATCGATTTTATTTTAATCAGCGTGACTTGCTCCTCAGTCAGTTACTTAGCGACTATAGAATACACTCCTCACTAGTACAAGAAGTGTAGCGGCTAAACTCTTTGTTTTTATTTAATCCTAACGCGAATTGAAGCACATAACAAAGCTATTCTCAATTTCTTAACACCAATACACATAATAGGCTTAACATAACAAAAATGGCAAACGATCCTGAAAGGTTTGATTCCATGCTTTTAGCAATGGCTCAACAGCATGAGGGCGGTGTTAAAGATGTAAGTAAATATTGCTCATTACTTAAAACTATAGAAACAACGGGTTCCCTTTTGTTTTTATTATTATAAGAGGTGGAAGGTACCATTGTATCTAAATACCTACTGGTAAAAATCTTTGTTTAATTACAACAAGCTCATTGTGTGGTCGTACTGTACTAGAAACTTCGTCTACCTAATTTGTTACTAATAATAATATTTTACATTTTCGACCTGTTTTCACGTGACTACGGTGTTGCTATTTATTCACAAACCTGCGAACAATCGTTTGTAATTAACAAGTTAAAGCTCCTATTCTACCTTGCTTATACAGCGAGGCGAAAGACATGACAACCTTTGCTTTATAATTTTTACAATTTAAATTTTATTTTTGTGAACTGAACGTTTGAATCGAACCTGCAGCAGCTCTGGTCATTAGGTTGATGCATCAAACATGATGGTTTGTTGCTGTTGATATAGAACTTACTTTGCTATGTCTCAGCTCCGACATATAAAGACTATACCAGTAACTTCTTAGAATAAATCCTTATGTGGTATGCTACAAAGTGATGACTGCAGACATCTTGTAAATTCAGTTTACTATGAGTTTGTTAACACAAGAAGGTTAAATTGTTACAGTAGCATATTCTATTATTTTCTAAAATATGAATGAACAGTTAATTTATGAAAAATCAATGTAAACAGACCTAAAAGTATACAAACTATATAACATTACATATATATATATTGTGAATGTTGTATAATAAATATAATATTATCGATATATCTTTTACAGCTGCTCAATACAGTAGGGTCTTTTCTGGCCAGAAAAACAGATTTCTTCACTGGTGCTAAGGAAGAGGAATGGAAAAAGGTGAGTTGTTAATGACTGATATTGTTGAACACTTCTAATTAAATTCTTCATTGACGGGAAACCCAGACTTTTTCTCCTCATATACTTTTGTTATTTACGATGTTGTGTAACATCAAATGTTATTATCATGTGGCATTTAGCAATAAATTAAATATACATGCCTAGATACTTGATATTGTATTAAATGTTTAAGATTATAATGGAGAAGCTATAAATATTTTACTAGATGGGTGATTCAATGTTATCATAGGCTCTATGAAACATATTTATAATGGATAAATTATTATATTGCATCACTCCCCCAACCTGTATTACAGTAGTGTAGTACATGTGTAAAATCACTGAGATAAACTTATGTATATTTCAATCTCTGACACCAGGAAGTGGTATTAAAATCCAAGCATGCACCACTAATTTAGAGGTTATGTCCTATGTCCTATGTCCAACAGTGGATTCTATTCATAGAAAAAAATCTACACTTACAGACGAGTATCTTATCTAAAATTTAACTTTCATGACAGAAAAAAGAGACTCGGTTTCAGTGGTAATGATATATTATGATTCAATTATAAATATTTCTAAAATAATTTCCATTAATATTATTTCCAATATTGTTTGGTTTTACAGGCCCTTAAAGAAGCATTCTTCGTTCATGCTGAAAAGGCTATAGCGGAGGCTAATAAAGTAAAGAAAGAAAAAGAAGAAAATGAAAAAAGGCTAAAAGAAATTCAACAGAAAAAAGAACAGGAAAGACTCGCTAAGGACTTTGAACCAGCCAGTGTGGTAGAATTAACTGACCAGGAAGCTATTGCAATGCAAGAAGATATTGAAAAAGATAAGAAACGTAAGGGTATAGTACCATTCCAATTCAAATGCAGGAGACCATTAGGCTTAAAATGTATTTGAATACGCAAATTTTCTAAAAGATGCAATATTAAACAGTTGGTAGGGCTTATGACACCGAGGGGGTTTTAGTGCGGTAAAAGTCCCACATAACCCGGTATCACTCCCATGATATCGGGCACCTTTTGAAGG
>DWME01004091.1:0-16912 GCA_018244795.1 Parelbella ahira ahira
CGACGTGCGTTACGCTCCGCTTCACGACGATATTTTGTCGATGTATGAGGGACTGGTGAAAACAAAAATTTTGCAACGCCAATACGACTATTGCCAAAATCAAAGTAAAGAGTTACGTACCTACAGTAATTTTTAAATGTGAGTAGGAATGAAATCCTGCTTGGAATTCGTAATAATATAATGTCGTTATATTCATATGATAATGAGCTGTCACAATTCCTAATCTCGTCTTGCATAAATACGAGATCTTATTCTTCATTATACAAAGATCTCGTTCCTCAATCAACCGAAGTGCTAGGTTCCAATTTAGTCGCAGACACAACATCTGTGACCTTGCAATCACCGAAAGTGCAGATAACAGGTAGTTTAACCTTGATTAGATATAGACATGTGATCACCAAAATAGTTTGTAATTGAGTTCATCGGAAAATACTGCTTCATCAACGCAATTTATAGTAAATATTGCAGTCTCAATGGATTTATGTCTTTTGTTAGATCTTAGGCATATATATCGCTTTAAGAAACTTGACAGAAATCCAGAAATCTATCTAGGACGTAATTCCAAAACAAAATTTAGACCCTCGTCTCATCGCTAGTGCAATGAACATTTTTCCCGTTCTTATTTTATCCGTAACTTATCAGTCAACACATATCCGACATTCAATGTTCAGATTCTAAATCCGTGATAGCGATTCTTGCCTGCGGATCATTGTAAAAATACAAACGTTAGATTGAAATGAAAACAGGAAGGGCCTCGATAAAATAAAACGAAATAAAACTGTGTTTAAGTGCAGTCTGAACTCTTTGTTGGCAAACCATCAAGATTCATTTTTAGAAAATTTTGAATTCTCTTGTATAAAAAGCATTTACAAAATATGTTAAATTAGTGAATAATTAAACCGCTACTTTTGACCGATTGTTGGGAAAATTATGTATCTTCCTACATGTGATGAGGCTTAGAAAACTTTTTAAGCTTCTTACATGTAGGATTTCAGACAGGTCTTCCACCACTAGATTAGCGTGGTTACAGTTCAGCGCGCAACCCGCTGGACATCGTTTGTACCATCTTAAAGGCCTCTGAAAGATCTGTCTAAAAAAAATAAGGGCAACTATATAACGTCATCATTACATTCCATTTTCCTAAATTTACTTATATCAATGCAAAAATTGGTTATAAAAATTGGTTATTGGAATATCAATTGGTTTGACCACCATCTAGAAGAAGCAAATCAAAGCTCTCTGGACTGTTTTAGCATTCCACTGTTCGAACTCGGGTCTCCGCTTAGCATGACAGAGTCAAGGCCATAGTTTGCCACGCAGCCAAGTGTGGGTTGGTTGGCATACTTCAAATGCCTTAGAGATTTTTTCGAGATGTTTTTCTTCACCGTCATAGCGACTGATATTAAATTTATAAAAACCTCAAAACGCACATTTTGTAAAGATTGCAAGCCAAGGATTTGAACGTATAATCCCCGCAGTGAGAGGCCGAATTCTTAAATCTGCCTTTTGGCATATAACTTATGAATTAATAATTATAATTATTTAATGGCAAGTATCATTGAATAATTCATAATTCGAGAACGTAAAATTTTAATGAGGTGATTGCAGACTCTTCAAAATACGATTAGGAATAACTTTGCTGGACGAAAAAGTTTCCCAAGATTAACAGCTATTTCTAAAAATTGTGTCAAAAGTCTCCAAAGTTTGGTTTGCACTAAAGACTTTATAATTATCAACAAATTGAACGGTACAGCAGCGCTAATCCATACTACATAGTACATAATACACTCTTCGATGGGCTTCTTAGCGTTAGTAGAGTGTATTTTTATTGCATCTCACAATCATTATTTTGGCAAACAGACATTCCGACGGCGCGCTTGTTTACGTCATCAGAGATTCCTAGAACTCGTGTTTTCATTTTAAGTATGTTAAAGATAGTAGATATCACTCGTTGTATCATTATATTATACTTCACGGAAATCATTGAGTTATACGAACGCATTACAAAGACGGAATCTTATTATACTATATTTCCACTGATGACTATCTATATTATGAGGATTTTTGACTTATATACGTCTAGATTTTTGAAACGGCTAAAAAGTTAAGACTTAAGACAAAAAAAACATTATTTCGCAAGTGTTTATTAATTGTATGCAATAATATCAGATAACCTTGTCTCAAATACATATGTATATTAATCGGAACATTAAACTTGGAAACGTTATTTAAAGTTGTGTGTAATCGTAAAGAAAAGAGTTATTGAGTTACGAAAGAAATGACTCCACCGCTATTCAGTCTCGACTGCACATCTGACGTTCTGACAGTTTTTTCTCGCTTCGAACCAATTATGGTCAGTGTGAAGATCCATTTGTTCGATCTGACAGCGCGTGTCATGGAGACAAGTAAAATGAGCATAGCTACACGCTGCAAACGTGAGTGGGCGATTTATTGACTATTTTTACATGAGCAGTTCTCCAATGTATCGTATCTTTGAAAGATATTAGTGTCGCATAATTATTTCCATGTACCATAGGTACATGTCCAGTGTTAGCAACAATAGACTGCACATATGTAAACATAGTTTCTGTTACAGACCTAAATGTATGGTAAATTATTAGCGCATGTTCGTTTAAGACAACGATAAAAATGTCTTGATGTGGCAGCACTCAGATATAGAATGGTTGAGCATGACTTACCGCTCCTAATTAAATGTATGGCTGAACTTCACTCCGACGTCGAGGTTGGACTGCAGCCACTCAGTTCAATTTATTTATTCCTTTCCGGGCGACATCGCGTTTCACTAGTGGTCGCATCTGCATCTTGCACTAACCAATAGCCATCTCCAGGCAACTGGTTACGTGACAAACCAAAAACATTTCTACGTATATAATTGTGGGTAAATTTATTGTACGTAGTTCTGTGTAAATTTGAAATGAATATACCTATATAAATGCAAAGAGGTTTTATGTTAAAGTAACGCTGTGAATGCATTCCGTATAAAATTTCTAAAAAGGTTTAAAATTACATACGTACCTATGTTTAGTTGTGTCCAAGAGCATTTTATAAAGGCAAATCATAATAATACTGTATGACATTAGATACCTTTTGTCTCCGTACCTACAATAGCGAATAGAAGTGAAGCGTATTTTCAAACTAGGATCCAATAAGAAAGATACAGAGACGATATTCTCGCCTCCACTAGAAAGTTAGCCAAACGTAAAATTGTGCACTTCAGTATATAAAACAAAAGAATCATTTATAATTCACTCCTATAGACGTTCAGGGAACAATGACATATGTATGTATGTGCACTGCAGACGACGCCCACGAATTTTTCTAACATTCGAACTGTTTTTATTACTAATCTTCAGGTATACATCTTTTAAATTAAAGTAATTGTAATGAAAATTAAACAATTATTTTTTTTTGTTTTGCTGGCAACCAGACGGTGCCTGATTAGCTAGGTATTACCACGAATGTGTACAGGATAATGAACGTTATTGATTCATTTGTTATATTTAAATAACGCATTTACCGAATACTTTTATCAGGACCGGCGTTATCGCGTTATCAAGTATAACATATAAAGATAAACATTGCGGCATGTTACTCGTAAATATGAATGTGTAGCATTCCGTTGATTTGTACTAAGTAATACCATCGATATTACAGTTTTATTGCTAAACGTGAGTGTCCAGTGTTCCGTTAATTACGATCTGACATTGTATTAATTTTGCCATTGAAAAAATAATAAAATCGTTCTCGTTTTGTTACCTACAATCTAAGCTCGACTAAGTCCTGCTAAAAAACTAAACATATTTTGGATATGTTACATTATAAGTGTAAAGTAAACAGTGATTTCATCCAACACCGAGATTGAACAGAATATTGCAAGAAAAGACAAAGAATAAACGAGTAGTTAGTACATCGATTATTAACAGGATCCGCTGGGTACATTCACGGCTTTCGCTTACTTTAGACGATTACGAATATGGATATCTAAATTGGCAATCTTTAAAACTCTTTTTCTGTACGTATAATTATTCATGACCACGGCTCATAATTACCTGCAGACCCTCCAGGGGTACATTTTTGAAAATAGGTCAACTGTGTTCCCAAAGAGACGGGGGATTGTTTGAAGGGGGAGCTATATATTTTCCCCACATTTCGAGTCAAATCTAACTATGAAAGAGGCATAACTATGTCAGTGGGTCAGTTATATTACAATTGTGTAAATTGACTTAAAAATAATACTTGAAATATGATTATGTAATGTCTGTAATATAACGTAAAAAAAGTTAAACAATATGAAACTGAAAAAAATCAAAATGTTGTCGTAAGAAGAATATGTTCGTTTGTGGAGCATTAGTCAATAGATTATATCATTTTAATGTTATATTATCTGCAATTAAACAAATTGTTGTGCTATAAATCAATTTTGATAAGTATTATTATATTATTAATGCATTATTAAACTGGTTACTTTATGTGACGTTATTTTTCATACACTTGCAAAAATGGAGCGAAACTAAAAAACGTACCCGGCGAAGTTCGGTGCGGGACGTCCCGAACAACGATCGATATGCGAGGGGGAATAACTCGAGATTCGTGTAGATGAACGAATAAGATTTCTACCTCCAAATCTTTTATATTTCTAACAACAGACAGATTCTCAATTGTATTCCCGAAACATTTCATTTGCAAGATTAGTTTATTCGTTTCGTTCCTCAGCAATTATGGGTCGGTTTTATGAAATAATTTGGTGTAATAAAGCAGGGTTCGGGCGTTGTCGATATATTCCACATGAAAAGCTTCTATTTGGCTCGATAATCATAAGTTTCTGAGTAAGTGGTATCCATTTTACCACATGTCCCTAAAGTTCATACTTCAGTTCGGTGTACGTCAAGCCGAGAGATGTTTATATGTTAATGAGTAAAGGAAGCTTAATATACATGTAAATTACATGAAATCTGAGCCCATTCGTTGTCCGGGATAATTTTGGTGCGAATATTCAAATAGTTTAAAATAGATATAAACATAAATCTATATAAGAAAATTATTATTCAGGCTGCTAAGGGCCGGTACTGGCTTACAGTACTGTTAATAAATTACACTATATGCAAATCGTCACGAAATCTTGAAACTATCCAGAGGGCATTGGTTGACCGCCATGAATTTGGACAAGTAATTCGCATAAACACTAGAGAAGTTAATCCAAGTTTTAAACGATAGAAGCATTTGTTTTCGATGTCTCGATGATATTAACTACGTAATTTTGCTCAATATTCGTTTATTACAACGACTGTTAAATAGTATTTATGAAACACACTGTCTTAACACAGTGTCTGAACGGATGTTTTTTTTTTCGTGTACGATTATAACAACAAAAAATTTCGCTATACTGCTAAATAAAATAAATAATACATACATTTGCATCGTCAAATATTCAGTTTTGCATCAAACAAAATTGCAAGTACAATCAATACCTTGAAATGTACAATTCATGTTCAAAACTGAATGTTAATTCTCATTCGAATAGATCGCCGTTTTGAGTCCAAAATTAAAACAGCCAGATGTCGAAAACGAAATCAATGTAGGTACGTAAAAAATATCTGCAGTTTTCAATTTTTCAACTATTATATGGCACACTCCAGCAGTTCAAAGTCACTCAGTGAGCGATGTTCGGAGTCTCTGTGAAGGATAGGATCAGAAATGATAGATACTATCCGACAGAGAACCGACATAGCTCAAAGGATTAGCTCGCTGATGTGGAAATGGGCTGAACATATATATCTGCCGAGGAACCGACAACCGGTGGAGTAGGCGTGTTCTGGAGTGGAGACCGCGGTTCGGCAAACGTAGCGTAGGAGGCCCTCCGGCCCGGTGGGATGATGGTCTACGAAAGGCTGCAGGCAGATGCTGGATACGACAAGCCGAGGAAAAGGCGCAATGGCGCTCATTGGAGGAGGCCTACATATGTCCAGCAGTGGACTGAGATAGACTGATGACGACGGTATTTACTTTAAAATTTTCAGTTCTAATATGATATCAATCTGGATCAATATGGATCAATGTGTAGGAGCATAATCGCTTACCTCGAAGATGCTGAAGATATCGATACTATTAGCACACAAATTATACCTGCACAGCAAACGTCTCATTCTATCGCCGGTTAGCTCTCCAAATCAAATCTTGACATATTTCAACTACCAATTGATACTTTTTGGAAATAAATTAAATGATTGCTCTATTAGGAAAAAAAACTCTAATAATTATTCCCTAACAATATCTCTGAATTATCAGATATTGAACCTACCCCAAGTTCATTGAACGTTCCGACAACAGGATTTATTAAATACCGATGTAAAGCCGGGAGACTCTTAACCCATTTTTAATAGATAATCCCTATTACGTCTTATCGTTCCTGACCTTTCATTAGGACAGTTGAGACATGAACAATTATAAGGAAAAAAAGGAGCGGTTTTTAGTCCACAGTCGCGACCTTTCACACTTGACTATAATGAAAGTATTGCAACGCTAATTGTACCAAATTAACTCTAATAGCCTGGTCCGAACGCGCGGGCCATCTCATAGGAATGTTGAGTACCGTACGTAATATTTATACATGTACTAAAGGCGCTATTTCTGTGTTGCTGAAAACTAGCGAGACAGACGAAAATATTTGTGCAAAATAAAACATTGTCTAAGAGCATTATCACAATTGAATCTGTGAAAAAGAGAATGAAATGTATTACATTGACCACATACATTTATATTATTTAAGAGCTCAACTAAATTTGCAAAAACGTGGCGTTTAAATAAAAAAAAAAGGATATTTCCTTTTAAAAATAATAATCCCGAATCATACGCAGCGGCCAAAATTTTTTCACTATCGGAAAAAATTATGTTGATGGCTATATATTCGCCTATTAATAAACATTAAGTGCTAAAATAAGTAAAAATTGTTTATAGACTGTAGTTTGTATTTTTTTAGCGTTTACATATGAAACACGTGCTCTTAATATATACAGAAAACCAGGAAACCGCATCAATACGACTAAAGTCACGTACATAGTGTACCTCGTTGTTGAACATTTATTAGGTCACCTAGATTCAAAACATAAATTATTGTATTCAATCAAGATTCACTTTCGTCTTTGCGTCAGAACTTTTTATTTTAAAATTCTCAATACAATTCGTAAAAGCAGAATTTAAAATTTTATGTTTGGAACACTTTTAAAATGAATATACTGTTGGCAGTGGCTTAAAAGTTAAATGTTCCATTAGACCAACGTAACATTAACCCTTAAACGCTCGGTCACCGTCCATTCACCGTATCATTGCGCTTAAACCACATTTAGTTTAAAATTCCTCGACCGAATTGCAGAGCTGTTTTCGACAGAAGGACCGCCTTCCCCAAATTCTTCTCTCCGCTTACCATCGATCGGGTGGCCACGAACTCGAGCAATATTTTGGCAGTTCAAAAGGTTCAAAAGGTAAAGGCATAGTAAAACGAGTTACAGCTCGACTATCGCCTTAATATGTACTGTAAATATATATATACGCTTACTTGAATGATACTACACATCTATCGTATAAATCTTTACTTATTTGTATTGTATTGACTAAAATGAAAGTTACAATAATTGTCAAGTACCGTTTATAGATCTATTGATTAGCTTTTTTTACGTTGAGTAGAGTTTTTCTATTTCAATCCAACTTTCGGTTTATTACAACTAATGATAACTCGGTAAGGTGACGGTATTCGGCGCCTTTGAATATCCACCTTAGTACGAGAGTGCTCCCGATGATGTGGTGCGCGCGCAACGGGGCGCTGACACACAACTTCGAGTAGTAAACTTTGACACGTGGTCCTAATCCACGGAACGTAGCGTAACCACGTGACGATACGACCTATAAACATTTCATTCATTCGTTTATAATCACTATTAATCTTGCACATGAAACATTTTATACATCGATACTGGATTTGTTGAAAGTAAAGAACAAAAGAGTTCGACGAGTTGCGTCATATAAAACAAATTCCCGTTCAAGTGCATTGTGTTTAATTCACCTGTTGCGCTTGATTTTGAGCTAGAAACAATTATTTACAAAAGCGTTGGAAGAGAACAAATTACGATTGCCTTTGCACATATGTATGTAGTGTCTAATGAAACTTTAATTATTTTTTAATTGCATTGCTGCGATGGATTGTTAAACGATATCAGATATTTTCTTTAGTATTCTTGTTTTCTTCGTTTTAGATAATAATTGCTTAGTTATTTCATGACTATAAACTGCATTTTCATTATATTTTTCAGCTTCTTAGTTATATACTCCTGGGGGGAGTAGTCGTGGTCATGAATCGTGTAGTGGCTAGACTGCGGCCTTTGCGAGACCTCTCCACCTCTCTCTGTTCATGTCACTGCATATACGTTCTGCGAGGGAACATTTTATACGTGCCCTAATAAGATCTGCTTATAATAAGATTCAACAATCAATACTTTCCCAAATTTATTTCATCAACTACCTCTTACGAAAATAAAAGATTCCATCACACCAACAATAGTTTTCAACGTATCTACGTAAAAGAAAAAAAATTAGTACAAAATAACCAACTTGTGATGATATAAAATGCTTTCACTTAAATTTTATTCTTTAACAACCTTAATTAAGCATTTATTTCGATATCCTTAGAAAAATAAACGGTATTTTTGTGGGATCGCAGTTAATATATTAAGGTTCTTATTTCAAGTCCAGACAGAATAAACCAGATCCAATTACGTAAGTATAGCCAATGAACCGCGACGTAAAGGTCCAGACATTCCGCCTTTTAGAAAAATAGCGAAAAACGTATTTTAAGATTTCGCAAGATAAGTTCAAGTTTAAGATTAGATTTGGAAAGGCAGATAATAATTTATTGATTTTAATTGCCAAGAATGCTTTCTTGGCAATTAAAATCATGCTTTTATATATTTGGTGCTCCAAATATATAAAAGCAAAAATGTTTATAAAAAAGCGGTAATTAGGTAACGCCATATACCGATGATGATGTGTCATGTCAGCGACTAAATAGACATTAAACACGGAACCTCTTCAAATGAAAACGTTGACTTGTATGTATTCCCATGACTGATTTAGGTCGCTAAATTGGAAATACCAAAGTAAATTAGGTCTGAACCATTCCGTGCTTTTTGTAGAATATTACTAGATTCCTTCATTACAATTAGCCTTGATTTCGGTTGTTGATAAACCTATCTCATATTTTTTAATATTTTAAAGTTGGTACATGCTTTAAAGTATTATATTATAGTATCATTGACCAATTGTTTAATTGAAGTAATTTATACAGTATGTCGCTTCAATTATGTTTTAAGATGAAATAATCTTGATAGATTCATTAATAATGGATAATACTAAAATTCAACTTTGAATATTCAGATGTCTACGTATTGGATTATTATCCGTAACGTATTCAACAACCGTATGACTAAATACCATATTTTTGACCACAACTGTCTAAATCTAAGACAATACTAATTTAAGTAAAGCTCGTCAGTGGTATCTCATCTGTGTAATAATTGATCTGACTTACGTATTTATTTGAGTTGTCCCTCTTCACAGTTCCCGGTGCCCGTTCCTGGCGCCGTGACAATGAAGCTCCCACTAATTCCCTTTAGATATTACTTACAAGGACATCGCTTGATTAACTACAGAATAATGTAATTATCTTCGTTTCAGTGATTTACCATATTAATATTTGTAATTTGATCATATTATCTTTCATTTTAAAACGTATATACAGACATTCTTGTCTTCACCCGAGGTCCCTTACGGGTAGGCAGAGAGTATGGAGTACTAAATATATCTATACTTACAAACCTGTCATGCTTCATCAACATTCATTACACTCATTTTAAAATGTGTTGCTATCGTTTTAAATAATTGGGTCTTTTCTCATTACTAAGGTGAGAATTCACTCTTTTTTGAACCTAAATCCAGGAAATGTCTTATTTCCCGGTATTGCGTTTATGATAACAGAAAGCTTTTTCAACCTTATTAGACTGCCTCGCTGGTCGAGTGGTCGCAAGCGCGATAGCCGATCGGGAGGTCTTGGGTTCAAATCCTGGGTCGGTTACAACTGGATTTTTCTAATTTAGAATTTCAAGTAGACTCTCGAAGTCTGGAATTGTGCCCGGTGTATGGCAATAGGCTCACCACCTATTCCGTGAGACTTCAACGTAACTGGTGAAACGTGGTAGTGTACTACACTGCTCTATCTACCCTTTCGGGGATTACAAGTGTGATGTTACGTTTTGTTTCAAGTCATTAATGGTGTAACTGTTTGCTCTTCGTTGTAATAGATTGGTATTTGTATACTACAATACTACAATGTTGACGTTTGTACGTCAATGTAGCAAGCTTCAGCAGTTGGCAGTCAGTGCTAATTGTTGCCGGAACTGGTAGGACGAAATCCGTGTCGCTATTAAAGCTAAACTATCCCAATCACGCAGAGTATAAATTGATTGGGCTAGCTTCGAACCCGTTTCTAATTCATTTGTGTGCAGTCGCATGGAGGGATTACATCAGGGATTAAATCGACAGTGTGTTAAGTATTTATTCGTATTTAAAATTAGTTATACCATAGCTTAAATCCATCTTTCAGACGAATCATCATCATTATCAGCCTACTCCCGTCCACTGCTGGACATAGGCCTCTCTAATGGCACGCCACTGAGCTCGATCTTAATAAGCTCTTCGCATCCAACCACTGAAAGCCACTGCGAATATCGTCACTCCACAGATGCAAATAGACATTGAATTTCGGATCTGCATAAAAACCCTATTGGTGCGTATGTTAAAATAAACAACAAATCATGTTTTCAGTGATATAGGAGAATATGTATATATTGTTTTCGGGTATATACTTATCATTATCATAATATGTGTATGTAGCTCTCGATATCACTAAGAGGTGAAATAAAATCGCTTACAACAAAGTCTAAATATAGAACTACAACTTGTTGTGGCTCAACACGTACACAATTGGCCCGCGACAGAACTTTGAATAGGACGATTTAGTTAATACTAACTGCACTTATCTCAAATCAAACGGCAGTCACTAATGTATTTGAATAGTCTTATTCCTACAGACCTATTTGAAAGTGTTTGCATATGAAAGTAATCTCCTCTCTCGTTAAGAATTAATTTTTGAATTTTATTTTTTTTGTTATTACAGATGAATGTTCAAAAATGATAATATAGATTCGTGCGTTTTATAAACTTTGTTTATGCGAAACATTCCTTATTTACAATATATTTGTATATCTTTAAAGTAGACAATTTACATAGAAGGTTCCCAGAGTTCATTATTTATCCATCTAAAACTTCGCCAGAAATTTTCCCTATCTGTGAAAATCTGATCAAAATCCTTTAAATATTCATGTATGTATGTCCTGAGACCAGTGTGTAAAATGGTAAAGGGCAAAATAAGTTTTAATACATGCACATACATTATTTTTAATTGATCTATATTTGTCGCAGTTGATGGCCCTAAATGTCAACTCAACTACCTTAATTATAAAATCAAACTTTCCTCGGATATCAACGAAATAATTGCTGATAATCTGACGGAAACACTCTAAGTAGGCCTTTAGAGCAGTGCGCACAATGTACACCATGTGTTGAAGCTAGGGAACAAATTATTTATTTCAAAGGCATTCCAATAAATTGTGCTCTGTTCGTCGCTTTTAAACTCCGCCACCAAAGTTTCTAAATTTGCACGCAACTGTAGAAGTTCAGTTCAGACATTTTAGTGATTAGAACGTTATGTAGCTTGTTTAATTTGTTTTCCAAACTGTTCGTAGCAATGCGGTCAATGTTGTATTTTGTGTCACATTTGTATAAAGGAGGTATTTTAGTATTGGTGTGTATTTTCATAAATCCTGCTATCAACCAAAACGTCACTTGATGGTGTATTGAAACCGTCGGCCACCTGCTGCACCGGCAGGTCATTCTGTTGAGAGCATGAAAATTCTGCACATTTCTCGAAGAATTATATATAATAGTGTGTACATAACATACGTACCAAGCTGACATTGAAAATAAAAAACAAATAATATAAATATGTCGTGCACAACTTCATTATGTGAATACAAGAACTTTTGGTACAATAGTTCATCTAAGCATGCAGCGTGCTAAGATACTGTAGTGCCTACTAATAAATACAAAATTATCTACTAACGTTCAGTGGTTTTTTTTTCTTGGGGAAAATGATCATGAATACATTTTTATAGCGGAACGGCAGTGGGTTAACCTGGATTCCAGTCGGCTATAATCCTACTAATCGTATCTGCGGTAAATGTTAGGGCTATGGTGTTCTCACATTCTTACTCGGTTCCGACAGCGCCTCTAATCAGGACCCCGACCCATAACTGGTTAAAGATGATATTTCTCCCTCCTCCATATCATGTTTTAAGGGGCATTTACTTTTGAAAGTCACAAAAAATATTCCTTAGCTTTATTATAAAAAGTTGCTGAAGTTACTGTAGTTATCTTCAGTAATGACTACAATCCTTTTGTTAAGAATTACTGTAATCCCTACCTAATTGCTCTATAATTTTTTTATATTACAATAACAAAACATCTTCGAGGAACCAGTCAGTCCTATCGATAAAAAATCAGTTTCGTAAATGAATACTAAGCGATGTCATGTAGCCGCCAATACGTTGACGTTTGCGTTCTGTGATACCAAATTCGTAAACTTATCATCAACCTAATGAAGAAAGACCGCTTGACATATTGTAAATGAAACGGGGTGTATATTTGAAATGGCATTTTAAACGTATTTGTGTTTTACACGATTGAGAATGTAAGCCTCTCAGAGACATTGTATTGTGATTGATTGCGGATTTAGTATTTATTTAAAAAGATTAAGTCTTATGTTTTTACGTGTATTATACACGGTTTAATCGGAACTTTTCAAAATAATTTTAATGTTTGGAATTATTTAGAACTCGACTTGTGATTCGTGATATTTTGTAGTTCGTTAGCGAATACAAATTGGACTTCTGCCAAGAATAGTATAATAGTCTCGGCAATAGTAATTTCAACTAGCTTCAAATGATTAGCTAGAAAATAAATACATGAGAATATTGTAGAAAACCAAGAGGATGATTTTAAGCAAATTAGAAATAAATCGTGCATAACCTCAAAAAAAAACTTAAATTAAAAATACTCCAGTTACAGACTAATTCAAGGTATCTATTTAAAATTAAGCTACCTACGACAACAAAAACCTTATACTAATATTATGTTATATAATAGATATATAAGTATATTAAGCAATATAAGGATAATACAAAAAATGCTATTAAAGAAAAACAATAATAAAAAAACGTAGGGTACTATTAAAGAAAAATAGGAGCAAGCTTGTTTTAAAATGTCCACATTTCGTTAAAGTTGCGATGATCATTGCGACTATCGCAAATTTAAGATGTTTTACTCAAATAAGCGGCACACTCGCCACTATCAGTATCTTTGTTATCTAAAAAACATATTTACTAACTAACCGTGTACATATTATAAAACAGGTAACTTTATCTTCACAATGTAGAGCCATTTTTTAATATTATTTTATTAAAGCGTCGTCGCCGTTACCTTAATTAAAGCCCATTATATTGACAGTTCCGATACTAAGTGGACACCAACAAACGACAGATAATGGGCAAAAAAATATCTACAATATATTAGAGACTAATTTAAAAGTTCGAGGGCTCTCCAAAAATCTTAGTCAGCATATCTGTCACATTCAGTACAGAAACCTTAAATTGTTATTACTGAGTGTAAAAAAACCCTTTACGTAGATAGCATTACTATAGACCATCTATATAGAAATTTAACTTACTTCTACAAAAACGTTAATATTCTCCCTCAACATTACGTCTCAAAACGATAGACACCGCGAACGATGCCAAAGTTTACTTTTGAACAACTTTCAAAAGTTTCTCCCGTTAGTTCAAAATTACAGCCTCGTATATGCGTGTACACCAGTTACTGACTGAACAGTGTGGCTACATTACAAACTCGGTTACCAGTAAAACCGTAAATCCAAACCTCTTAAAACATTGCTTGGATATTTTTAGTTATGGCGTAAGCACGATCGGAACTAGTAACCGCGCGATGATGTACAACGCACAGCGACAGCCTTACGCGCGATCGCGGTCGTTTTAAATTAAAAGCATTTGTCTTAGAAACTCTGGATACTTAAGAAACAATGCTTGAAGATTCGTTGAAAATCGACCGCTAGGGCCACGCAAGCGCGACGGCACCCCACATTGACGATTCCAAATTGTTTAACAATAATGCGCCAGCTCGCTTGCCTGCACAGCTAACCATGGTGGTAGTGTGATCGCGTAGCCCCACTTACCTGTTGCCAGTAGTCTTCCATCGACAGCTTCCATTCAAAATAGCCGGTGTCCGTCACGTCTTGCAGCTCGCGGAAGAGATTACCGCTGGGGAGCACGTCCATGGTGCTTACACTTATGACGAAAAATGCAAGATTTTCTCTCTATTTATCTTTAACACAACACACGTAATCCTATCGCGGCACAACGCGCACGACTGAATTGCCCGCGTACCGCGTTGTATTCCCCTCCCAACCCGACCCCGCGAGTATCCTCGCGCGTAGACTAGTAACAAATAGAGAGAGCACTATACTTAGTATAGCTTTCTCTTTTTTCGTCCTCTAAGGATTGGATCCACGGATCTGTCAAGGATTTCGGATTCGGCCTAAGCAATATATTACAAAAATTGCTGCCCCGCAAGGCACCTACAAATTTTATAATACATAATAATTATTACTATGTAATTATTACTAAACTATTACTAACTTCAATTTAAAGTATTTGGGAATCGTATCAATCACATATAATATATTACAGATTTGTATGACCCCTATGTTTTCAGACAAATTAAAAAAAACACATTGTCATGTCTGAAAACCTTTCTCCACAATTGGGCACAGTAGTTAGTAGTAATTTTGGAAATATTTCGTAAGCGTCACCACAGATCAATAAAAAAATTCTCAAAGGAATGTTATAAAATGGAAAAGCAAAGTAAGTGAAAAAATCTCGTAACTGACGGCACTCTGTAAAAAGGGTCTTATGTTCTTCACAAGCTTCTAGGCGATACTATCCGTGAGTCATTCCGTATTTGTCCGGTAGCAACAAAACAATCCTTACTCTTCTCATATGCGCTAAGTAAATAAATAAACAGAAATAATTATAAATAAATAATAAATTAATGAAACTTTCAAAGTTCAAAGCAAAGATAAATTTTCCTATTTTGTATTTTTGACTATAACGAAATATATTACAGAAAATTACATGGCTCATCATTTTCTATTCTTCTAAGTAAGGCACCATGTTCGCCAAGCATGAGAATAAAATAAGACATTTCATGTGCTCATTTGAAATGATTATCCTGGAATTATCGTGCTTTTAAACTATATTTGAGACTTGTTTAGGAACAATTATATCGCCAAAGATTAATATGGTTCGCGAAAGTTCAGTTTCCACATGGCCCGATGGTTTGTCCATATAAACAGTTATCATCAAAGTTCATCTAGTATGTACAAAACCTATAACATCAATTAACAATCTTAAGATTTCCTGGCATTCAGGAGATCATCAAATATCAAAGAACTAAGATCGGAGTGTAAAAATATTTAGGTTAATAACAAACAACTTTACATGACTTTTTATACGTGATGTTTTACCTTCGCACCCTTATAAAACTTACGGGTAGTGACCCAAAAAACAAAAAAAAAATAATTTGCGTGTTTACACATTTATTTTTTTCTCAATGCGGTAGTAAAACGTTAACTGTAGCTTAACATAAGGGCGATTTTCAGCTACATAATCGTTATAAAATTTGACTCAAATGACAGCACGTCTCGCTAAACAAAAAATTTGCACAAAGAATAAATGTACATAGTTCAGTAAACTAATGCACTTAAATGAAAATCTTGCTTAAAGTCTAAAACAGCAGTGGAAATATAGAATTATTTTGATTCAGAAGCAGGGATTATTGTATACTTTCAATCTGAACCTTTGATAAAATATACCTGCGTACGTTTTAGGACGCCAGAGATCTAACGACACTTTAATGGATTAAGTAAATTCTAGTTGCTCGCAGTGCAAATTGCGCTTGCAATGCAATCCACCTTTAAGATTCTTTGCGAAGTTAACGACTTTTACATTACACGCTTGTCCTTAGCAACGCTGTCAGGATTACTAGCACTTAGATTCGAAACATTTTATCAGTGTAGGAAAACACCTCAGCCTAAGTATTCGAGATCATCAACATCTAATAGCTTGTTTATCGGTATCTTACAAGATACATTTTTCTGAGTGTGTACTCGAGCTCCAACATCATATCCGTAGCCACGTTCTATTGTTGGATATTTCCAGATGAAAATAGACTGCCATTCATGGAAGTGATCCTAGTGAAACTTTATCGAATCAGTTGGAAAAATTTTGCCCAATCATTCGTTGATTTGATTAAAGTATGTTTGGCTAAAGCATGCACCAATCTTAAAAACTACCTATACATACCTATACATTTTTTCGATTTGATATTTACTGGGTGAGTATCCCATGTTATGGACGCTGTTTATCCTGGTTATACCAGGTGTGGACGATCCACGGGCCCCTCTCACACGCCATTTCTCCGAGGACATCCCGGACGTCGGCGTCGGCGAGGTTAGTGCGGCTCTCAGGTAGTTTAAAAACGGTAGAGTCCCTGGTGATGATGGCATTACTACGGAGCTTCTCAAAGCTGGGGGTAAACCCTTGCTTAAGGCTTTGGCGAGGCTTTTTAATGCTATCATCCACCGGGGTATCGCACC
>DWME01004092.1:0-16911 GCA_018244795.1 Parelbella ahira ahira
AGCGCGTGCGTGTATGCGTGTTTGTATGTATATGTGTACAAACGCACATTATACGTCCCATGGAATATAGACTACCAGAATAACAAGGTAATTAATTTAACACTATTTGTACTCAATAGTATAAAGCGTTCAGAATTGCAAGCTAATCAAAATCATTTAATTCAGTGTAAAGTATTCCATCCTAATCTGACTTGTGATTTTAGTGAGTAATGGTTACGCACATGGAATAAAGACGGACTTGCAATAAAATTTCCAGAAGTATCTCTTTGTACTAGTTATCGCGGTAGTCATATGAATAATCAATATAAAAATATGTGTATAAATCATGTTGATAAGTATGCGCGAATCGACTAATTATATTATTCCTATAGCAACTGAACCATCAATGCCATTGATAGAACGTTACATTAGTTACGTTATAACTTTCCATAAACGTTGGGTTGATGGAAATATACAGTATGTCATGTAAATTACAATTCGGTGACACTGACAATGAATAATTGGTTTGTTTTGGAGGCTGTTCTTCTCTTAGCGACTACTCAAGGCTATATTTATCGTAAGCAATGTGAATTTGTATGCAGCAATATGTATTTAATGGTCAGCTGGTCAATGTGCACTGTGCAATGTGCAAGTGCACGTGTTTACATAAAACAAGAAATAAACAGTAGTAGTTAAATATTTAAAATATGTCAATGACACTAAATTACTAGCAAAACAAAAAAGCATTTACTTTTAGCAGCAATTTTCACGTATCACGACACGAAGAGACATAAGGAACAAGCAATCTCATTTCAGAAGCGCTTATTATAATATCCGTAATGGTCGGATTGCTCCCATTTTCATTTGCTGGAGAGCTCATTATTCTCTCTGCAGTGTCATTGGTCATCGCCTAATCGACGACAACTTCCGGCCCTATTTTAACCACAAGGGAGTCAAAGGCAACAAAATAAGCTGATATAGATTTGACGTATACAGGGAAATCTTAAATAATAGCTGTGGTAGAGATTATAAAGGCTAAATTAATATTTCGACTAAAACGTTAGGTGATATCACGTAATAGTCATTATAATGTGCCGCGTATTCTTATGATTTAAGAATTATTGTCGTGATAATATTAATATTTTTATACTCGTAAATGTCAGTATTAGAATTTAGTAGAGTTAATGATATGCATGAAACAGGTTCAGCGTCGACGGACAACATTGGCAGCCTGCCCACCTCAAAGTTCTCCATAATATTCTTTAATGCATATGGATTCCGCCAATCCGTCTCTGGCCAACGTGACTATAGCTTTGATCACTTTTCTTCAGAAAAGAGATCTATTAGAGTATTGGACTGTCAATAGAGATGATGTAACACGGTGTTTTAAAAGTTCATACTGAAATATTAATATAATTTTAATAACTAGTTAGGAAAATGATAATGAAAACAAGACAGGATCTTAACATTTCCGGATAAAAGGTTTTCGGGATTACATATACGAGTATAGCATCAAGGAAACTGGCGTACAAACTTGTCTGCGAAATATATTTTGTTTATTTTGTAAGCGACGCTCGATAGTGTTTATTTATGTTTTTGTTTCGTTTCACACGGAATCGATATTTTATATTCAAATTGAACAACGCGGATACGATTCCAACAGATATTTACAAGTAATAAATAAAACGGATAAAACAACAAATTAATGTGACATTTACATACATATGTTTCGAGAGGATGCAGTATTTATACAAAATAATGAATATCTAATAATATAACGTATTACAATATGTATGTAGTAATAACAATTATTTAACAATTATGTGTTATAATTCACATACGTGTGCACTAGGTCACATATCGTAAATTATTGTTTATGGTTTTAGAACTACAAGAGATAATTTTTTTTTATTGTTATAGGTATACCTGACTTGACAACACGCTATCTATTGCAGTGGTGTCGAGTGGTGGATTATGGTCGCCAACGGTTATCGTAAAGGCTCATACGCAGATGTGGGACACAAAAAAGGGTTGTAGCTGAAATTTTACGTTTAATCGTTGAATGCAAATTATAGATACGATGTATTAGGACATGTTTTTGGACTACTGTTGTAGGTTGCTTTCCCGGCGACGTTTTTAGTATATAGCCTTTTATTTGAAGCACTGAAGTTAAAAGCTCGCAAAATTTACATGCATAGTAAATTGTAGTATACACCAGGTAACGATTGGCTTAAACATATCGAATATTGTTTAAAGGGTTGTTTTCTAAGAGCACTTTAAACAACCCGTACTCTAGCATTTAAACATAGACTGTCTTACAGCTTTGTTATGGAGTTAGACTTTGTAGTGTCAGGGGATATTACAGCCAACTTCAATTGTTTAGGTTTCAATTACTCGAAAAACAGCCATAAAAATGCTCTTAAATGTCACATCTATACATATGATATGTATATTTATCATGACCTTGTACTTAGTAGACGTGTGAATGCTATCTGCATCAAACGAGTTTAATGAATATATTAATACCTAATACAATGTGTGTGTTACTAATAAAAATTTGACGCGAGAAAAACTTGACTTACACGTGTACACATACATATGGAACTTAATGTTCCTGTCGAAAAAAAATAAAGCTCTCATATCGGCGGCCTGTTAAAAAGGTCTACAACACACATATATGACACTTAGCTCATTTAGCTTAGCGTACGCGCCCGTGAAATTATATCGTCTTTTAATTTTATTAATAATAATATTAATTTTATGTAATTTATATTAATTTCAATTGTCACAATTTAATAATATTTAAGAGATGCCATCGGTTTATAAGAGAATTATTTTGGCTATATTTATATCAGTTTGCAGTGATGCATCAGCGAAAGTGGCACGTGAGTACTTTATAAAATTTTGAGTTTGCCATTAATTTCAAATATGACAATGTATTAAAAAAAAAATTCTAAGGTGTGTGAAGTCTCCGAATTCGCACTTGGCCAGCGTGGCAGATTACAGCCTTAACCCTCTCAATATGAAAGGAGACCCATATTCCAACAGCGGAATGACAAATGGGTCGATTATTATTATTATTTTAATGTATAAAAAACTGGCAACATAAGATTTGACATTATTACTTCAGTTAAGGCATTTGAGTTTTTCAGTTATAACATCGAATAATCAAGTTTAAAAAACGTAAACCACTAAACGATAGAGATGGGAAAAATTTTAACTATTACGATGACATTAAAAATAGAAAAGTATCTTATTTAGGACTAATTGTTTGACTGCATTAGATCTTATTTAATGATTATTACTAATAAGTAATTTTATACAATTAACATAAAAATGTCAATTGTAAACTAATTATTCACTTCAGTTAGTCCTAGCGTGAAAAATTTTATAGCGCACCCACAGGCGACGGAAACAGTCATAGCTCCTTTTAATTAACTACATTAATTAGGAATTTAATTAACTGACAGTTTTTACGTACAATTAATTACGACTTTTTTTTTGTATTGCCAATGATTTAAGTTGGAATTGTCATAATAATTAGGAAGTATTATTTGCAGTAATAAATTATGAGTTTACGAAAAACACAACTGAAAATGTTTTTGTATTTTACAATTCGGCAACTATAACAAGTTTATAAGATAGTTTTGATCTCGTAAATTTTTAATAGTGTAGCGTAGTGAAAATTTTAAATTTGAATTGCGTTTGGCGTAAAAATTACATGTGGTTGTTAATTGGGGTAATATTTATACGGTGTGAGGGTATCAGGAGAGGGATGGGTATGTATGAGAGAAATGCTTTATTTTTTTTTAAATTAAACCCTAGCTCTTTGTGAAATTATCGGACGGTGTTAAAATACATTAGTCGTATTCCATTTGAATTCGCAAACGGTTTGCTTAACGTTCCCGTATCACCATTTAAAAGCTGTACAACGCAAAGTTAGTAAAAAACCTGTTGACATTTTACAACTGAGCACAAAACCAGTGACTGTCAATCGTTCTAAAGGCATGTATGAAAGAGCATGGTATGGTACCACTCGGGCATGGTTTATTCTATAGCTCTGCCTTATTGCATTTGTTTTTCGTTTGACTCTTATTAATGCTAACAAATGTATTAAACATGTATACCTGATTGGAATAACTCAGAACAAGGCTACGACTATAATATATTAAGTATATAATGTTTGATAACACGAACTCTGTGATCTTTTTACAAACTTTTTGTTACTTTTATTGATCATGTAAAATTACTAGTTAGGTTACATTTAATGTACTGTAAAGATTTTATTATATTAATTGAGCAACCAAATACATACTATTATGAGAACATCGTATGGGAGCATTGAAGACTGAAATCCGTATGCGTGTATGAAGAGAGTGACGTAGAAGAAGCATGTCAGTTATACACCTAAGGATCGAGATAATCGTACTTAGTTCTCTCTGCCTACGCTACAAAGGATTTGGCGTGATATACGAATATACGAATTTGAATGTTTAATTTACACACATGATTACACCATGAGTGTCGTTCTCGTTTATCTTGTAAATATCTTTTGAGCATTGAATTTACTCCGGCTTTTTCATTCCGCCATGAAAACCCCATAAAGGTTAATACGGCCCATTCTTTACAGCGAGCAGCGTCGGAGCCCTAATAGGCCCCGCGTGAAAAGTTGCCTCATTAGAATATTAAAAATGCGAAACAGATTTCGTAGGCAATTTAATATATTACTCCGCTTAAATAACAGTGATTTTGGATATATAATTATATAATACATACGTTTGTTATAAAGTCGTTATGTATCTGGTCGTACATCGTTTTATATATTTAAGTATTATTTTAATAGAATAAATGCAATTCGCAGAAGAAAACGACGAAAAACTTTGAGGCAAAAATATATCCACTTTGTTAATCTTAAAAAGTCGTTAATAATTGCAGTTTCTTGTAACTAATCTATACTTTACATGAAGATAACATTATACTTTTACTAAGATAAGGACTAAGAGTCTAAAAAGTAAAACCAAAAAAATACCAAAAAAAAAATCAAATATCAAAATCAAATATTTACGTATTTTTTCACCATACGTTACCTCTATCATTTTATTTATATAGATGTATTATTATTTTACAGCGGATTACATACAGATATGCCCTGGCCTGAAATCGGACTGCTTGAAAGAAAACATTCAAAGGACAATTCCGCAATTCGTGAAGGGTGTGCCGGCTTTAGGGTTGAACTCAACGGACCCTTTGCATATTAATCAAATCAAGCTTGATCTCCCTGGAGGTTTGAAAATTGACTTCACCGACGGTAACATTACTGGCCTGCGGAAATGCATTGTGGAATCTGCTAAGTTAGTTTTAATGATCTGAACACTGAACTGATCGTATTGTAGTAGGTACTCGTATATACAATACGATATTGTGGAATTTATCTTTTTACTTTTTTTAGGTACGAAAACTTCATATGCGAACTTGTAATTATAGGCATTATTATAGATGTATATTAGAGACGTATATTATAGACGTACATACATATATTTGTGTAGTAGGTATTAATATTAATCCTTTTACTTTTTTAGGTACGACAACTTCGTAGGCGAACTGGTTATACACTGCGATTTGTTAATTAAAGGCAAATATAAGGCGAATGGAAAAATTTTGTTGTTCACGATACAGGGCGATGGTGACGCCAAAATTAAAACAAGTAATTTTTTTCTTTACAAACTTTGAGACCCTCAAGTAACTTGTGGTATTAGCACATGTTATGTTAAGTCCATGTCTAGAAGTGACGGTATCATCGTAATCATCAGCAGCAGCTTTGATGGCATAGTGGTATGTAATTTAGCGTTCGACCCAGGGTTCAATTCCCAGCGCATGGCCTTACAAAAGATACAGCTGTAACCATGAAGGCAGATATCCTGAGGAAATCTGAAGACATTACAGTTCTAATAATATTTTCAAATGCGTATAGTCTGCTAATGAGTAGTTGGTTGGCATAGCAGACTACAATCTTAACCCTCCTCATTCAGAGCTAAGACCAGAGTAACAAAAGGGTTAATTATAATAATGATTTTTTAAATATTTTTTGCTTAGTTTAAAATAAAGAGATTATACAAATTCTAATTCATTGTTACATATCTTTGTGATTTTCAGGGGACGTTGTCGTGACCACGCAAATCACTTTCAATGACAAGGTTCGTAATGGAGTTGTATATCATGAAGTGAAGAACATAAAGACATCCTACCGTTTCGATGAACGGGTGTCTTTCGGGCTTACCAACCTGTTCAAAGGAAGTCCAGAACTAAGTAAGTTGAGTGACAATGTGCTAAAAGTGAGGTAAGAGTGGTGTTTAATAATAATTTCTTCAGCGTTTTAACTGCTTCTGATTCTTCCGTGGTGTCGTGTTGGAGAGGGCAAAGGACTAAAAGCATGTTGTTAGAAATATCTGTTAAATAATGTAGGAGAAAGTATAGGTATTGTTAGTTGGTGCTTTATACTTTAATCAGGGGCTAATCACAATTTCTTATTAATTGACTGCATCGTTGGTTGAGTAGTTGTAAGCATGATTGCTGAGCGAAGGGTCCTGGGTTCGATCCCGGGAAAGATTTATACTAATAAGACAATGTTGTTAAAAGCTATGACCTCTATGATATAATATTTTTTGAAAAATGGACTTAGGGCTCAATTGCTTACATAGGTATATGTTAAATGTATAGTTAATTTCGATTTAAGTTAAGCTACTGAACTGGGATGGTGCAGGACCAGAAGGTGTGGCGAAGATTAGGGAGGTCTACGTCCAGCAGTGGACATCAAGAGATTGATGATAATGATGTTAATTCATACGGCAGTCCTCATATGTGTACCTATATATTTTTAATATTATCTGTAATATTTAATATTTTATATTTAAACGTAACTAATTGTGTGTTTCCCCGTTCTAGGTCAAACCATCTTAACATTTATGAACGAAAACTGGAAACAGGTACTTGAAGAATTCGGAAAGCCAATAGTTAACGAGATTCTCCAGCTGTCACTTGAAGCGGTCAAACAGTTTTTCAAAGTGATTCCAAAGAATGAACTCATAGCCTAACTTTATTTTCATATTGTTAATTTATTTTAAGATGTTCAGTTGAAGTGTTGAGTGATAAAAAGTCATTGTTTTAGATGTTGTTTTCCGTGTTTGTTTTTTGGATAAACATGATACTGATTATAATAATAATAATGAGTACTCGCATCTCCATTCCATTCTAGGGAGAGCCAGTAATGTGGAATCAACATAGTTGACGAACAGACTTAGATACATACATATGTGTATTACATTTTTATATACTGATAATTGTACACCCTTTCATATGGTTCGTCCTGTGCCGGAATCGAACTCTAAACCTTTGGTTCAACTTAGCGTAATCGTAGCGTAACTTAGCGTAACCGTAGCGTAAAAAATCATTATGCCAAGTCTCATATAATAATTGTGATGTACCTACAAGATGCAGTGCGCTAAACCTTACAATTACAAAACCACAGGAGACGGCAAGAAAATTGCAGCGAAACTATAAAAATGAAGATAAAATACTAGTATTTGTTAGAATCATCTTAAGATTTATATATACATAAATAGTAGCATTAAAATATTTCTTCTTTTCAGATTTGTACATTTCTTTTAAATGACATTGCATTTAAAGGTTAAGTTAAGCCGGTACATAAATAATCGTGTGTGTAAATACTCACGAAACATTTAACATTAAAATAGTTGAAAATTTTATCTAAACTTATGTTTTTTATTTCCTTGCTTTTCTATGCTAGGTCTCTCATAGTGTAGGCAGAGAATACGTCCCACTAATTTCTATCCTCACAAACTTGATGTAATTGTCCTACGTTTCCCTTGACTTATCTACCCAATGAGCCAGTACTTTCATATTAAAATAATAATTTATTAATAAATAATAATTTATTGAAGTTAATATTTTTACTTTTCAAGCAGAGAGCCCTATAACTAAGTACATAAGTATATGTTGTATCCATAATATGTTTATATATAACTAAACATATCCAATGTACTATTGGATTTTTCTAATTTATAATTGCTAGTAGCGACTCGGAGTCTGGATCTGTGCCCGTTATATGGCAGTAGGCTCATCACTTATTGCATGGGACGTAACGTAATTGGTGAAACGTGGGAGTGTATTACACTCCTCTGCCTACCCCTTCGGGGATTACAGGCGTGATGTTACGTTTTTTTAAATACATATATCGATATATAACTATGTAATCCATAAACCAGTGTATATACTTTATATCCGTAATATGTAGATACATAAATAACTACGTACATCCATAGATAACTATGTATACATTGATACATCTATTAAAAAAGGTCAAATACTTGAGCTCTGTAAATCTCGTAAGGAAAACTTACGCGAGTATGTATGTAAATGATAAGTTTACATCAGGTCGGTCTGGTGTGTGTTATTTTAACCTATTGACCTGTTTTCGAGTCACGGTGCAACACCCTCGCGGCTAAGAAGGGGCTTTTCATACTCTGTTCATGTTCACTCCTTATGCGTTATTTAGGGCTCGTCATCATATTAAATAAATCGATATAAAAGTACAATATTATATAGAAATAATTTAATTAGGTTGATAAAGATGGATAAGGGTTTTTGCTTTCCATAATAACCTTTAAACCACATAATTATTTAAGGTCCCTTAAACACAATTGCCCAATGAAAATTGAGTTTCATAAAGTTTTGCGATATTTAGCATAAAGCGACGAGTAATTTGATATTACAATATTATTAAATACTTTAGCCACAGGTATCGAGATGCTAAAAAATATTCATCAATAAAAATGTAAGCACACAGTAAGCACACACATAAGGTTAGATAATAAAAAATGTATTCGATTACCTGAAGAAATGAGTATGGAAAAGTAAATTTACCCCACACTATGTCCTTGATCAGACCTAAGTGAAAATGTATAGGTAAATAATTTATATCAATTGACACTAAAATTTAGTTTAATCCTGCTTAGAAGTCCAAATTAATATAATTTAATAAAACTGATATAAACAAATACATAGTTAAATATTTAGGTTAGTATGTTATATTTCAAGGTAAAAGCATTAATTAAAACTCCATTTAGTATTTCGTCTGTCTGATTAGTGCCGTTGACAAGTCAAGTTACATTTTCCAGTTAATAGATAAAACGGCAAAGAAAACAAGATAAAAGCTTAACTCACCCACAGGAAATTCAAAGGGATATATCACGTAAAAGAACTCCGACATAAAACCGAAAGGATGAAATCCCTCCTCCAATTTAAACTTCGGTATCAAATAGGTTTGTGTCTGGGGCATGCTACTAAATTTTATTTTAGTTCTGTCCTTTCCGTTCAGCCAGTCTTCGACGTGGACCGCCTTAATGTTATTTTCTGTTACTACTACGTCCAGACTTATATTTACAGGCTCCATGTAGTCCTTCAGAATATCTCTCGTTATTGGAACCACTGGTACATTCGTTACAGGGACCGTTAATGAAGTTATGGATGTGTTTTTAAAAAGTAAATTATTCAACTTCACGCGACTTATCTCGTCCTCTTTTGCCTTTTTTAATTTGTTGTATTTCTCTAGCCAAACTTTTAGTGCGGTAGAATGATTATTATCTTTTAAAGAATCTCGTTTACTGACAGTTGTAGTACTACTTTTATTGTCTTGAAATTCTAAGTCATGAGCAGTTTCCATATCGCTATGTTGTTCTTTTGTTCCAATATTATGACTTTCTCTATACAGAGTTTCCAAGCAGTTATCCCATACTAATTTTAATGTTTTCGACTTTTTCTCTTCGTTGACTTCGTCGGCTAATCGGAATATTGAAACATTTCCTCCATTTTTATTAGCATATTTTCTCGCATTGAATTGGGATTTTTCAATCGGATGAACTGTGATGATTGCCTGGAAATTCTCTTCTTGTACATCAACCGAGTTACTAGGCGCGCCGACACCAACGACATTTAGATTGTTTCCGGCGGAGGCCGCGGGCGTTTCTTCCGATGGCGTCCGGGTTTTTGAGATTTGCAAGGGAAAAGCGATTTCTGTAGATGTCTCTGGTAATGTTTTTATCTTGGTCGATAGATTTTCCAAGAAATTGGTTGTATTCGTTTGCGTGGTAACTTCATTCGCTAACGAAATTGCAAGAATTAGAGCAATCGCTGACATTTCTCGGTCCTCCTTTTATATTCACTCCATATTTATTTTCCGTGGCGTATGTTATTACCCGGTATCGCTGGAGAACTGAGCCGAAGGCGGACATTGGGTAGAGGATTTAGCACTTAAAGGTCTGCCCGACGGCGTTTGCACAATCGTATCATGTCGACTTCACTGTACCCTTACTGGATTATGTAAAGAGCAATGTATTATGAAATTCACATAATATTATTATCGGAATATATCTATGAAAAGGACGTCAGATTTTATTCCTAAAATGTTCTATTATATGAACAGTAAATTTTTAAAATTAAAAAATATTAACAGTAAATTTTTAAAATCAAAAAATATTAACAGTAAATTTTTAAAAGTAAACAAATTAATAACTAAACAAAAAAATTCATTTATACACCAAAAATATGATAAAATTACAAAATACTACAAAGTACAGATTTCAATTTTAATGATTATATATTAAATTTGTTCTAAACATTTATAACTGTAATATAAAAGAATATAGTTGAGATATTAGAAAAACACGTAAATTACTTAAATCCCTCAATGGCATTGTGTGACAAGTTGCCTCTGGAAATGTTTATTACTCTATCATCGTATATCAAGCGAAGAGTTTTATTGGTTTTATTGCAAGACTCGGAATCAGTGTTAAATGTCGAATCAGAGAATTCACTGTAAAATCAGGTGATTATTGGTTTACTGTGTTTCAGTCATCGCTATCTGGAATTACCTAGATAATAATGTCGGCGTAAACACATTTATTGTGTCAATGAGAAATAAAATGTAATTGAATAGAGCAACTTATAGGATTAATAGTAACTTATTTTTTTGAATGTTTTGTTGGTTTTTGATTGTTTTTTAAATTTTGATATAATTATCGAATTTTAATTAACTTATTTATATAGGACGATAATCCGACTTTGTGTAATATATTCAAATCTAATTATCTGTAAAAAGAGTAAACAAGGAATAGGGAGCAAAAGACTTCGACGGAATAGTGTTATCATTGAAAACGTTTAATTGAAATTCCGCCAAAACTCTCAGACTATGGTATTCTAATCGGGAAACTGAGTAGGTACATACAGATACGTCAAACATAACTTGTGTGCTCAAACTAGTACCGTCTAGTACAATGCCGTGCATTTCAAAATCTATCATCACTAGTTACTACATTGAAAACAATTGCATTTCAGCCTTGAATAATTGTATCAGCAAGGCATTAGACACATTGTATTAAGTTTGCCAGCCCTCTTTTGGCTAGCGTGGCACGCTGATCTAAATTCTCTCATTGTTTAAGGAGACCAGTGTCCAACACTGAAACGATATCTAATGCTTAATATTGCTGATGATGATGAAATTTGAAATCTAAGTTGATCATGCTTTTGAAGTATCCGTATTATTCAATAGCCATATTGTGTTTTAATCATTAACACGTATCTCACTGATATCATTCTTCGTTGTACTGAATCCTTTCACGCAAAAGGGGAAATCTCAAGTTTAATCAATCACGCTAATCCAATATGGATCTGTGTAAATACGGGTCGGTAACCAGTTCACGAGGTCGAAAGATTTCCAATTGCTTTCTGACAACTATTACCGACTATTGCCGTGCTATTACAATCATGATAATTCGATTTGCCTGACATGCAATGCTCGAAATTTGAAAATGTTTTACATATGATACTATATCACTCCATATACAGACCATGCTGGGAGTTATTCATCTTCAGAGAACGTAACATTTGATGTGTGCTACCCCCTCAATGTTATTAGTTTCAGAACTTTTGGATCCAGGAATTCAACGCTAAATACATATGTACATGACAAGACCTTATTTATTAATTTATTTATACTTCACTGTACACTATAAACAATCACAATAGAGGGCGAACCTAATGGTGCCATTTTCTAGCAGCCAACCATTGGGGAACATTAAATTATTATTACAAACATTATTGTTACCTAAATATTGATACAAAAAAACTTTAAAACGTAACGCCAAATGCTGACAGCTCCTATTACTTCAAAGGTGTCTCAACAGATGAGACCCTACAAAATACTTTTATGTCAACCTGAACTTGTAAACAGATATCCTGCATCTTTGCTGACTTCAATGGTTCCTGAATTATTCATCTCTTTCTACGTACGGCGCGGACAGATCTACCCAAATGTATTCTTTCTTTATGTACCATTTCGCATTCGCTAGTCGCTTTTAGATTCAATTTTCACCTTTTGTGAAGTGAAATGCGCTACGGTTTTCGTATCGTTGAATATTATGATTACCTTGGCACTGGCTTGCACATGCCTAATAATAGATTTTACTGATTGACTTTCATGATTATGATGATAATGATGATGATCGGTATAGCCATTTCCGAGGAGTTTGGCAAGGAGAATTTTATGTACATATAAGATTATGAAAATTTTAATTTCCCGCATATTATTAATTATTAATATATTGATATTAGACATAAAACAACCTCGTTGTTCAAATGGTTGCAAGCGCGGCTGCTGTTCAGGAGGTTCTGGGTTCAAATTCCCGGTCGCGTACTTAATTTTTATAACTTAGATTTTGTAGTAGAAATTTCTAGTACTGGCTTGGAGTCTGGATCTGTACTCAGTGTATGCCAGTAAGCTCACCGTCTATTCCATTGTGGGCCGTAAACATAATTAGTAAAACATGGGAGTGTACTACACTCCTCTGCCTTCACCTTACGGGATTACGTCCGTGATACTACGTTTCTTTTTGTTACATTATTTAATTAAATTATTATTTTTATGTACATGTGTACACCAATATTTTATGATAGTACTTATTTAAATACTTTCTTTCATCCAATTTATAAAAGAATTGTTCAGTTATAATTTTTTTTTCTAAATATTTTTCAATGTGCTGATGAAAACTTTAAAGTATTTGATTAAGTGAAAAAGTATTTTTTAACAATTGCGCTTCAAAACTAATATATCGAGAGAAAAAATTTCATTTGACCGCACAATACCCCTGCAAAGACCTGGCAGGCCTGATAGCTATTTGAATACCGTAAACACCGTTTCAGACATCAAACTATTCGTGAGCATTCCTCTGATACCTCGAGATGAAACGGCGTAAAATCCACTAGAGGGTTCAAGGTAAGATCGACTTTATAATGAAAGATGTGAAAGAGTACAAAGTTTTTTTTGTCTTGCAGTCGCAAATGGGGGCACGCGGGCGGTAGGGCAGGTATGTGTGTTAAGCAAACATGCTGCTTTTCTTTTGGGCGGTTTTCTTAGATTTTTAAGGTAAATTGACTGGTCGCAGGTGGCTGCGAGAAACGGGTGGTTGTGAGAAAGGGGTCAGCAGGCCGGGCGTCTCGCGCTCATGTGCCACCGGGGGCGCATTACACTCGAACTAGAAATGAAAACTATTCGTTCTGTTCGACTGACAACCCCCTGTATATTATCAGTGACTTTGAACTGGGTGAAAGTGAAAACTTACCACGTTTGTGTATAAACGCGTTAAACCTTATTATAGTATTATTTGTCTTCGAAACTTCGCTGGTAAATGACATACGGTATGTTCGTGTCGATTAAGGCGTATATGACCCAGTGAGTAGCCGCTTACCTTATGAATTGACCGTGTTAAAACAAATTCAAATTCAAATTCTTTTATTCATTATAAGGCATATACATACACTCAACGAAAGTCATGTTTTAGTCATTGTACCTCGGCTTTGTGCGCCCCTCAGGCTAAAGTAGACCGGGAGAAAAAACCCGGAGAAAAAAACTCCCAGCACTCTTTTAAAATAACAAAATTGAATAAAATTAGCCATGTTGCATTATGGTTACAGTCCGATAAAAAAGCACACGTGACAGCCATCGTGCGCGATAATATCGGCCTACTGTCATCTGCTTATAACTTAGTTCTATAACTATAACATGGTGAGTTTAGAGACAGCCTGGTGAAACGTTTTATTATTATCTCATTATCTATTCCATGATGGGACGTATAACGTAGCTGGTGAAACGTATGAGTGTAGGTACTACACTCCTGTGCCTACTCCTGCGGAGATTACAGGCGTGAAATTACGTAACTTTTTTACTCGCAGAGCATTGAAATATTAAATATCAAGAGCGAGTGAAAACAGGATGTAAAACAAATCGAATTTAATTCAAGTAACTCATGCATATGTTGGGGAGTGCAAACCGGATTAAACTGCAGATCAATGTTTCCAGCACATCGCCAACAGCTACATATTTGCCAAGCAGCTAGCTGTAACCTCATTTCGTGAGTGCCTACATTCCACGTCCTACTTTCGCGGCCTCAGCGCCGCACAATACTCAGGCATATACTTGTCCGTAGACGTCTATAGTCTTGGACCAGCTGCACTCAACCTCTTATTTTGTGTGCTCAAGCGTGTTTTTCGAGTACTTATTTCTTGATTTTTTTGCTATGCGAAGGTTAATGTATTTTACTTAGGACGACTTGGAATAACTTCTATACAAAATTAATTAAATATCACACTTTTTAAAATTATATATTTAAATATAAATTTAAGTTTACTTATTAAATCTTGTGTAGGAGTGTACTGCACTCTTCTGCCTACCCCTTCGGGGATTACAGGCGTGAAGTTATTTTTTTTTTATTTAATCTTTCTATTTGTGTTCTTTTAACAAGATCGATGCACGCATAAAGCATTAGTTATTATAAGCATAACAAAAACATGATAAATGTGTCTAGAAGTTACATTCGATTTCGATAATTTCACCGTAAACGAGAACAAATTACAGCTATGATTTCTGTGAAACTAAAAATCAAGTTTTGGTCGGTTAACATAAGCGACGTTGTTGATATAAGCCGTATAAGTCAACAGGGCTTGCACGTTGAGAGGCGGTATTTTAGACATTAATCTGGGCGCCGTGCACCGGTTCAATAGGCTCTCGCATGCAAAGTGCGATATTGAGTTACGAGGGCCACGCGCTATCGAGTTAGCTGGCCGGCTCCGGACCGGCCCGATTAGCGAACTTCTCCAAGCAAATCCATTTATTGTAATACTGCACGTATCGAGTGGTTGTGGCAACTATATTAATTTAAACCGGGTACCTACGTGTTTCGATTAACTCGTGGAGTTTTTAATAAGGATATACGTTTTTTTACTATGCAAATTTTATGACATACCTAAGTAGGTACTTACGTACATTTTCGTATTAAAACGTAACGTCACGCCTGTAACCCCCGAAGGGGTAGGCAGAGGAGTGTAGTACACTCCCACGTTTCACCAGTAACGTTTAAGTCCCATGGAATAGGTGGTGAGCCTGTTGCCATACACCGGGCACAATTCCAGACTCCGAGTTACGACTAAAAATTCTAAATTAGAAAAATCCAACAGCACCCGACCCGGCAATCGAACCCAGGAACTCAAGATCGGCAGTCGCGCTTGCAACCGCTCGACCAACGAGGCAGTCAATTAAAATATAAAATAGTAGTTTTTATTATTTATGACATAAATAAAAATGCAGTTTTGAGTAGAATTTCTTTTTACAATACTCTTCAAAAACAAACAAAAATATAACTAGATTTTTTTTCTAGTAACTTTATGGTCCGTCTTTATATTTAAAAAAGCAGAAAGATTTTTGGTTCACTTAAGTACATGTGTCAAAGGTGCCTATCTTATATTTAGCACTTATATTTACTATATTACTATTAACATATTACATATACTACTATTAAAGATTATTATTATTACATAATATGTATATTGCTATTAAAGAGCGGTAAATAAAAAAAAACCGTAACATCTTGCCTGTAATCCTCGAAGGAGTAGACGGGCGTGTAGACACTCCCACGTTTCACCAGTTACGTTCACGTCCCACTATGGAATAGGTGTTGAAGATATTGCCCTACATCGGGCCCAGATATATTTTAATAGTAGGTAGGTATATAAATGAGAATAAAGCTAAACGAACTATAAACCAAGGGATTGCGCGGAAGGCGGATAAGCGCTAAATCCCCGAACCGCCGTTTGGAGGTGTCTCACTGAACCTCGGCTGCCGGCTCGCGGCAGTCCGATTAGTTTTTTTATTTACGATTTCAAATCCTTCAAGGTCTTTGTTTGTTAATATCCCCTGCACGTGTGCTGAATCAACTAAAAATATTTAACTATAGGCTTCGTACGGCTCCCTTAGTGCATGTTATGTGGTGTTATGCACAAAAACGTCTTAGGGGAGGCCTATGTCCAGCAGTGGACTTAAACAGGCTGATAACGATGATGATACTGATAATGAAGTGATGTAGTAGGATTCGTAGTGAGTCTGCTTAAGTGTTACATATTAAGTAATTAGGATATAACTTCCAATAGTTTTTGTTGGAACACACTGTTGTAAAATCTATAATCCTGAGTTTGAACCGGTTCAATTGAAACAAATGTTCCCAGTGGTGCATACGTGGTGCATACTTTGCATATTGGTTGCCTGCCCTTGTGCCCTCTGCAGAAGGTTAGACGGACATATCACATCGGTATTTACAACTATAGCGCGTGTAACCAACATGACCAACCATACTAAGCAACGCAATCATAACCAACTATAGCTCAGAAGTACGGTAGATGCCAACTTTAGCTCAATTTATTAAATCATATCATCGTCATCATCATCACTATCTCAGTCCACTGCTGGACGTAGGCCTCCCCCAATGTGCGCCACCGCGCCCTATCCTCGGCTTGTTGCATCCAGCATCTGCC
>DWME01004093.1:0-16910 GCA_018244795.1 Parelbella ahira ahira
ACCTGCTCTTGTGTGTGAAGTCTGCCAACCCGCAATTGGCCAGCGTGGCCTCTCAATATGAGAGGAGACCCAAACTCCGACAATAAATTGATAAATGGATCGATTATTATTATTTTTTATTAGAAGAACCACTGATCCATTGTTCTGCCTAACAAATAAAATCTTTGACTCTCAAGCAAAAATATGTATATATTGTATCTTACAACTTATCTTGTAAAATAGATAATAAGAATCTTAGTTAAGGTTTACATTTTCGAACAGAAAATAAAATAAAGTCCGATCAAAGTACACAATGTCTAAAATATTTCTAAGGCTCCAATATTTTTTGTTCATAATTTGAAAGACGATCGTATATATTATCTCCTTTATATTAAAGTTTTCCGGAAGACATTTCAGCAGAACATCGATAACACTCGGTCCCTTGACATGGTATATTATTCAAATTTTGTGAATATTTAACAGTGTGTGGGAAGGTATTGAGATATTTGGGTACTATGGTCGAAGTTGACCTTATAAAATGCCTGCTTATAACGATTTTGAAATCACTTGATAATTATGTACATTTATTCAAGTTATTTTAAAAGCATAGCATAACATCACGGCCCTATTACTCCGTACGCACATGCCCACGAGTGTAACACTCCCACGTTTCCTCAGTCATGAATGGTATATATTGTTGTAAAATATTGTTAACTTCATTTTCAAACGTAATGCCGTATAATCGTACGTTTTAATAAAATAAGTAGGTACTATGTCATTTGCCATCGAGTAAACACTTAATCCTAGCAGTGTGATTTTATAATTACAATCTCTAATTGAGTAAGCGAACTATTTCCAGTAGGTCACTGGTTGGTTTACCCGATACCTACATACGGCAATTAAAACTTGGGTCCACCGTCCATCGAATTCGCCGTGTCAACTGGCGCGTACTTGGCAAATTACTTTGATCACTTCTGTATATAGTCTAGGGACTGGTCTTTGTATAAAAGAGGTCAGACGAGAAAACCATAACTTAATCGTGTGTAACTTTAGGATTTATTACATCAGGGATCGTTACAATTTGGTTAGCATAATTGATTTGGGGAGCATAATAGATGTACGTGAACGTTATTAAAAAACTAGGGCAATTGTGCGTAATATCGTGTCGGTAATCCACGAAGAGGTAGACAGAGGGGTGTGGTACACTTCCACAATTATGCTCTACTTACCACCATATTTAGTGAACTTATTGCCATATATCGAACACAAATGCAGGATCCGAACTATTACTAGGAATTCTAAGTTAGACAAACCCGATACTAACTGATCTGGAGTTCAAACCCAAGTCTTCTCGATCAGCGATCGTGCTTGCAACCACTGAACCAACGAGGCAGTCAATTGGTCATATTCATTTTCGTTTAGAAATGACTAGTAACAAATTATTGTTATTATCTACTTTTAAAAATTCTTTTTGATATATGTTTTTCTTTTACTCGGAATCAGTGCTTAAATTTATTTTAAAATTGTGTAAAGACAAGTAAAAAAACAAAGAAAGTGAAATGTTACAGAACAAGGGATTAATTCCATTTCTGTCAGTTTTAGTCAGTAGACTAACGACTCATTCATCACTAGATGAACGCGGTTATTTTCAGTTCAACTTAGTATTTAAAAATATACGATCCCTACTATAATTCAGACTCGGTTCTCATACTAACGTAGGTGTCGGTTAAATTATCTTTATCTAATGTGTTACGAGAATGAACAACCCGCGTCATCTTATCAAAACAATCGACCTCCGCATTATTGAAACAGGACGTATTGCAAATGCAACAAGTATTGATGTTGTGTTCAAATTAAAAAAGGAATTATAAAAAAAGATTAAAAAGTAAGGCAATTTTTTTTCATACTGACTTATTACAATTTACTCATGAAAGAGCCAGAAGTCTCCAAATCCGACGGACATACCTACGTGTTTGAAAAGATTGATAGTTACAGAAGAAAGACGTCGGACTACTAGGATACAGATATTTGGCAGTCGGTGCTCATAACGCACTCCGTAATGAACCTGGAGAAATACGATACTTTCAGCTTTTTGGAGGGAAAAAACTAACTGTCTGAAACATAAACCTCATCACTTTGTGATACCGGTAAACGATCGTATCATAATTAACGACTCTACCACCTGATGTTGGAACAGCTCGCTCGTAGAACAAAGCTATGCCTGTTTAATAGGATCTTCTGCCGTATTCTGTATCTAGGGTAAACTACGTCTTTGAGCTTCAACTGGGTCAAACATATACCAGGGTCGCCCCCACTGCACTGTTTTTCATCTCTCGAGAGAATAAGATCTGAATCTGAATTATTAGGATCTTATGTAACGACTTCCATTTTGCTTCGAACAGTACTGAGACTTTTTTCTACGGTTTTTCTCCCACATCATTTATGTGTAAGAAATGTACGAGGTAAATGAAAGCAATCAATTATGTTTATCAGTATGGTTGTTTCAGCCTAAGTTGATATAAACTATTTGAATTTAAATTTAAAACATTTATGAAGCAATTTCGCACGCCTTAAATTTAATGAACCTAATAGATTCATTACTGTAAAATGATACTCAGACCATTTTTTAGCTATGAGTAGGTACTGGGAAAGCAGACGCAAGGATTGATTTCGCCTATAAGTACATTTGTCGACGTGTGGATGGAATAACACTATTTAGTGGTGTCGATTTTAGTAAGACCCTGCACTTTAAAAATGACATGTAATACACAATATTTTTTTTTTTTTCAATATTAAACATTTAGTGCAAATTTCATAGCACGTTAATGATGACGAATGTATTTAATTTTCTCATACTTATCACAAAATATATTTTATTGGCCGTTACATATTGACCGTTTGGCAGTATGACCGTTTGGCAATAGGTTCACCATATTACTACTACATCATTTTAGGACTTAAACGTAACTGGTTACACGTGGGAATGTACTATATTCCTATGCCTGCCTCTTCGGGAATTACAGGCGTGGTGTTACGTGACGTTACGTGAAATAAAAACACACGCGATATAATTAACATGAATATTTTTTCTTTACAATATTTATCAGAATAACCATAGACAAACGATATGTTAATTTAATTTCAAATTGGACATTCTATTTACTATGAATAATAGTCTGTTTTTATTTCTAAGATAATCAGTGTACACGTTTTCCTTATTGTCGACGAAATAAAAGTCATAGTTTTAGATAATATATAAATTTAAACTTGCGAGTCTGTCAATAATCTTCTTTTTAATTTTTTAAGTCTGCCTCGTTTTTCGTCGTGTTATGATTGTAGAGAGGAAGCGGCACAAGAAATTCAATTTAATCGTGACGAAAGCTCTATAAATCTCTTTTAATTCTAATGTTTAGTTTTGGTTAATCTACAACTTCAATGTACATTTGCCTGTAGTTTCTTAATTGTGTAAGATCGACTAGCGCAGATGATATTCCGTCTCTACATTTTAGGTGCTCAGTGAAAATAAAGGGTTTAAAAACAAAGTCATGAACCTAACACGCTGCAACTCTACACGCCGGTAGCGAAAGCAATCTCACGGACCCGCGAACCATTAACCATCGTTACAATCTTGTACACCAATGTCAAGCTAAGCTTAGATTAGCTCATAGAGCTCTTATCCCTTCTTTACTTTTAGACGACTCTTAAAATCCATTATCATCACCGTTAAAGTTGTAACAAAAGAAGCGCCATTTAAAAGAAAAATGCTATATTGTATACCGCGATCCCTATTGGAACAGCATAGTGGACCATGCTCTACGCTTCCTGTAATCCTAAAACAAATTACTGACAATGAATATACATTAGATTCTATATCACACCGCGGTCATAGATCGCGGTCAAAGCGGTCACTGGCGTAAAGTAAAAGTCGTGACAAATCACAAGTCAGTAAGTGTTGCCTTCGTAAGCTTTCTTTTATTCTATGTGCGTTTACTTTAAGCTTTTCGTTGGATCCGAATAAATTCGACAATGCATGTTTGATGATATTCCACAAATTAACTGGAATGACTTCTAATAGAGTAAATCAACAATGTACTTATTAAATGTAAACTCATTGCAACAGAAATAGTCTCTAGTATACGGGTGTACGTGACAAGAGAGCGTGGCGGTCGGCGCGTTGTTATTATTTACCACACATTTTATTTTAAAACATACTAAAATATCGATGCGTTCTCATGAGCCCTTATATATAGCTTTTAATGATGTGTACACACTAAGCTTTTTTAAAGAGCTCGGACGACGGAGCTTTATGAAAGATTCATTTCGGTGAACTTTGGTTACTTTGTAAGAAAATTTGAGTGGAAAGTGTAAGTATTTATTGCACGCTATCCCTCTGAAATATATTACGAACGTAAACTACGCAGCTGCTATTAATGAGACTACGTATCATAATAATGATTCATCCAACATAATTCTAACGACAAAATCATCAGGATTTTGATTTTAAAAAAGAAATCAGTAGAAAAATTGATTCCGAAGTAAAAAATAATTAAAAGATTATGCAACAATCTATGTAGATTTTCCACGTGCCCCTTCTGTTATAAATTATTAGGGCGTAGTACAGAGAGTACATCATATTCAATATTCGTCAAAAATTTAATTATGTTAGCATCCCGACTTATTAGCAATTTTTATCTATTACATTTGAAAATTATAACGCAAGAAAATCACACAATGCATATAAAATGAAATGAAAATCAAAATTGCACACTATTGCCTGTGCTCTACGCTGAAGATCGCTGCCTTTACACCCGTGAGGTTATATAATGTTAAATCTACTATTTATTAAATCGTACAGTGCATATTTATGTTCATTTATAATGCATAATTATTGTTCATTTATTTCTAAGAACTTAGCGACCGCGTCGCATTCAGCCGCCCAGTATGTAAGCAGCATTAAATGTACAAACGATTTAGATAAAAACTACTTCGCTCGAGCGTTGCTCTGCCCCAATGCGCCCATTTCACTCGCAACCTCTGCGAATCAGTTTGTGTTATAGGGTAACGGCTTGTGAAATTTTCTTTACACATTACGGGAACAACCAGCGCAATAGACAGTTTAAGTTCTCAATGCATGTCATCTGTTACATATGTCAATCTGTTACGTGTGTCCATATTTATAAATTTATCTTTATAATTACTGATTCCTAATATTTGACATGTATTAGTGTGTTAAGTGCATTTAGGAAACCGGGTGAAATCTATCGTTAAACAATTGACCGCAAGTGACGAACTTTTACAATAGCGTCCTTGTTTGACAGAGTAATGTTAGCGTCATTTGTTACTGTTAGGTGACAATTTTCCAAAGACGTATAAACCTCACCTGTCAACAAACACAAAAGAAATTTGATGGACCAATGCACTTTTAGTTGCGAGGTCTACTCACAGCAAGCAGTGTGATTACAATTTATTGCGGTCGAGTTAAACAAGTCAGTAGATTTGACAAATAATTTTACTCTCCTCGTCTCTATTTTACTCTGTTTAATAGACCGCTAAATTGTGCTTTTATTCTATTGAGTAGGGGGTCATATTTATTTGACTACGTTTATTTTATTCATGTGATGTACATTGTTCTCAGTGCCCTACACTGAAGTGGACTCTGAATCCGCTCTGGTGCAAATGTTCGCTTACGTCCACGCCCCGACGTGCAAGTACATCATGGCTATAGGAGCCCTCGCAGGCCTCACCGTCTCCATGTTCGGCTCCATGTTCCCCATGCCGCGCGTCGTGTACGCCATGGCCGCTGACGGACTCATCTTCAAGTAAGTTTCTGTCATATTTTATTTATATTGACTTGTGACTCATTAACCACGAGTCGCATCATTTCTGCAGACACTGTTAGATTTTATTATAGATTGTCATAATGTATCAGAAGCACGTTAAGTCTGTAAAGATGGAGATGTAGAACTCGGTGCTCTCTATCTACTCCGTAAGGGATTTGGCGTAATGACATAATAATAATAACATTTTATTAAGCACAACACAATATGAGGCAAAGGGGTAAGGGTTGTTTTACATATTCCCATTGCAATATTTACAACTTACAAGGTATGATTAACAAATATAAAGATAACATTAAAGCAATGTTTATAACAGAAAAAAGCACTGTTAAAGATGTGCACTTTATTTCTATTGACTTCTTGTATTTATTCACGGCGTAAGGACCTGCCGTGTGGTTGTGCGAGTAAAGCGTTAAATAAAACCCTATTACATTCGTAGTATAAAGTCACAGCTAGCGCAAAGATGAAGGCAGGGACGCTGTAATAGCAAAGAAAAATTTTATATTCGCCGGCTGCAGTTTTTCATTAGCCAGTAAATATATATTATGAGGTACGAGCAGCGCTGCGACATTTTAAAGCAAAACCTCTGAAGAGATGTAATAGGTTTTTAGTCTTTTTTACATTTGAAATGTTTTTCAGATATGATACAACATGTCTGATAACAAAATATATTTTTCAAAATAGGTATTTTTGATAATACTTTCTGAAGATTTTTGAGCAAACCATTAAATTGTGTTAGGTGAAATAGTGCTAATAATATAGAATCTAGGAAAGGCGTTTTTAAGGTTCTTAAGTAGACAGCGTTTACTTTTAGTATATACATAGTTTATTTCCCTTTTGTTCCATTATCTATCACGCAGTTATGAGCAAATAGCGTTAATTTTATTACGCAAAGTGTTTACTGAATATGTATTTATACATTCCATTTAAAGAAAGTAGTCATTTTAAATTTTTTATACGTCTATAAAAAAAACTTTTAAGGTTACGTCGTAACTTTCAGCCGTTTCAATCCAAAGAGAACCTTGTTCCGTCACGCATAAAAGATAATAGACGTCTCTCTAAGTGTTGTGAGCCTCAAAGAACGTGGCAAGTCATTCACTTGAAGCAAGCATCTTTCGAGTACAAGTGCTCCTTTGAATTACCCGAAGAAAAGCACTCTCTTATTGCAGTTTCCCCGTACTTACACCTATTGCTTAGTTACATCGCATTGAACAAACGGGTACACGGAAGAGATTTTATATTTCAAATTAAAACTGGTTATCACTACTGAAATACATTCATGTACAACTTTACGCTGACTTGTATACTTTAATCACAGAAATCCAGAAAAATATAAGGGTTCATTTTCCTTTAACAAATATACAGTGTGCTTTGAAACATTTTCAGTAAACATTAAAAATATGCGGTAGACCAGACTAACACAGAAACGTCCTTATTAGCACATCGCTTTTGCTCGCGTTTGTTCGTTAATTTACTATGAGAATTCATTGTATGTACTTACAATATAATTTGGCAAAATTATAATACATTTAAAATAGAGACACAACTCGTTTATAGGGACTTATTTATTAAATTAACACAAAGAAAACCTCACGAAAGGAGTTACATGAAATCATATTTCGCTTTTATTAATGTAAAATATTTGTTAATTTCCTAGTTAGGTACATATACTAAACCGTAATTGTAAAGACTGATTGCGACGACAAATCGTAAAAAATATTCACAAAAACTGTAATGAAAGCTATCGATTTTAAGTAAGTACTCTTAATAATCAAGATGTTGTTTTAAATTGACAAAAATCGCCCAGGAAATGCAAAATCAAAAACCCGTACATAGAGGAATGGATAACGGAGCGTTATTCCGTGATTCCAATCTCAAAGTGAAATATATCCTGGTGTCTGGCAATAGGCTCACCACCTATCCATGGTACTTAAATGTAACTGGTAAAACTTGGGAGGGTACTACACTCCTCTGCCTACCCCTTCGGAGATTACAGACGTGATGTTACGTTTTTTTATATCCACCCTCCATAATAGATACGTACAGGAACTGATCTGTACTGTCTGACTGAAACTGTTAATATAACATCAGAACTAATGGAACTTTACTCGTGTAACTGATTTATATTTCTGGGACACGCCAAGTCCGTTACGGGGTAGGCAGAGAGCATGGAATGTCAAATATGCCTATCCTTGCAGACCTGCCGTGTTTCTTCCACCTTCATCATTCTGTTCATTCACATTTTATCTGAAGTAAAAACTTGCGGTAGTTTAATTAGCGTAGTATATAAACTAACGCTCCCGACTTCTACCAGCGGGCGTATAAAAAATAATTCCATCCAGCCTAATGGTCCAGTTTATCCTATTTCTCTTGTATTTGTGGGTAACAAACGTATACAGCACTGGATGCAAAAAGGGTAGCAAAACTATGTAACGATTTATCTTATTAACAACTTACTGCAGATTGGTATAAACGATTTGCGTATTTCGCTGAGCGACGACGGATTTTGTGACTACTTGTCTGCTACTTTCCTTATCTCGCATTAGAAATATCAACTACAACGGTGCTCGATTTACTAAATTCTATGTATTTAGAATAATTAAGTATTACGAACTGTGGCAACGAACGCGCCGAGCAAAAAGACACTTATCGTCCAAAAACAATTGTATACATTTGATAGTATTCTTGGATATACTGCCAAGTAACAGCTGCGAACTATTATTTTTTTATTCACATTAAACTTTACGGGCCGCGGAAGCACACGTACCTAATATCCGCTGTATGAAAATAATGTCAAAGCTCAAAGGAAAACGGTATTAAAAGTTAAACGCGACCCGACATAAGGGAGATTGAGACTAGTCAATTTGCCATGGGTATTCTCACATTGCTTTTTCAGTTCTCTCCGGATTTTGATTTCGAAGTAGTCGTTAAGCCGCGGCTTTGGGATGCTTTTAGGTAAAAACCATGCCTACTATTTCCTTCTAACATCTCTTTAAACAACCGATCATTACGTCATATTTTAAACGCTATGACCGACACTAAATATGCTAGATGCTCGTCATAATAATAATCATCAACAGCATAGTGAATAAAAGTAGTCTTGCCTATAATGCCCACGCTGGGAGTGCGAGTTGGGAATCGTAGAACATAGTTTTTCTCATCCCACAGTTCACAAACGAATAGATCATTTATGCGACCTCTCTATCTGATCAACATTGATCACTTCCCTTCGATTCCGTTGAAATCACTATACTCTCACCTTTATCAACATGTCAAATCCACTTATTACAAGCAACAAAATATCGTATCCAGACATATAAGAAATGTACACATTCCAAACATACAGAACGATCAGTGCCCTATAATAATGTATTTGCAAAACATATTTTCTTCACCCCTGTTCAATAGACCTATAAATATGAAACGATTTTCGTTCACAATAGCACTATTGGAAATATTAGAAAATGATTTTATAAGCTTATTTAGTTTCTTTTTCTGTTTTCAGCGTGCGTTGTTATTTTATAAAATAAGTTTAGTATATGTTCATGTTTAATATTTGTGTGTCCAGACAATTCGCTGCCATCTCGGAGAACTCCGGCACCCCGGCCTTCGCCACGATTTGCGGAGGCGTTGCCGCGGCGTTTGTGGCGCTGTTCATACAACTGGAGGTTCTTGTGGAGATGATGAGCATTGGTAAGTTGTTGCAGTGTCTTTATCAGCCTATTTTTAGTATTCTGCTCGCTTACCTGTCGTCCTTATAGAAAGGTTAAAGTTTCTCACTTCTCCGTAACAAAAAATGTTCTCTTTAAATAGTTGCCTCTTTTCAAGAGGCACGACTTACATGTTATATATAACCTGACTAGGCTGATTCGATTGTTACTTATGTATGTACGAGTATGCGCTGTTGAACGGTTGCCATGGAGACAAGCATTTGTAATGACAAAAATTTATATACGTCATATAACCGGTTAATTACATTAAGTGAGAAGTGAGAAACCAGATCAACAGTGTCTTTAAACAATAACCATCTTATTCTTATCACGACTGCTTTCCTAAATTTGGCTTTGTGCATGGCCTCTTTAGTCGCAAAACCGATACTCACATATGGAAATTCGATGAAATTAGAAAAGACAAAAAAAGGTCAGAACCGTGCACGGTAAAAAACCTGTATATCAGTCCACAACAAAAAAGGTGTTATGTACATACATACATATTTACCATAACTATTGCTCAGAAAATTATTTAAATATAACTATACCTATACTTTTGTATATGTTTATTCAAAGAGGGTAGTCTTAATTTATTGACGACCTTTCAATAATGTCCTAAACCATTGAACATTATAAAATTTGACTTGCAAATGATATAGCGTATGATGTTAGTTAAGATGAGTCATTCTTCTAACACATTAAACTTTGTAACAAAATATGTTCATTGACAGCCTACGAAGAGAGATTCACGATTATCGTCTCTGTTTTTTCCAATAAATTATAAACCATTACTTGTTACAACCTTAATCTAGAACATCGCGTGTTGTTTTAACGGTTAATACGATACGTATTATCAGCTTTCACTTATTTGGAGTGATTCATTAAATTTTAAACCTAACGTTAACATCACTTTACGTTAAGAGTTAATTCTTAAGAAAATTCTTAAGAAAAGTTAATTCTTAAGAAGAAATTCCTTCGCAATTTCATTATTTACTTTAATTTAATATTGTAATTGGTTTCGAAACTGATACTGTCAGTTATACGTATGTATATTTTTTATCCTTTATGTACTTTTCTCTTATTTATTTCAAAATAATGGGTAACCACCGCGTTTGCTTTGTCAATTATTTTCAGAAATCAATATTGATTACGAAAAATTCTAATACAATCGTATACCATAGCATTAAAGGTTAGATAGATGTTAATGTCCCCTTGAAAGTAAAGCAATACAAATGTCTATCATTTATATCGCCTAAAATTCTCCTAAGAGCAATCAAGGTGGAAACCTGATGCCTTAAAAGTCTTTTCTGCACATAGAAAGACAGATACTTTCAATCTGTCTCATTCCCTAAATTTTAATTGTTTCTTTCATTTCATTTCTCTTGTAATTAATTATGCAGTTGTTGTTTATATATAAATACGATAATGAATACGTGAATGAAATAAAACATTAATTATAATATAAGAACAATTTAATAGAAAAAATATTCAATGTAATTATCGAATATGAACGTTGTCGAAGTTAATTGATATATCACAAAATAAAATTGTACTCGTAGCGTAAGTTTCAGTACATTTTTTAAGATAATATATTTTTAAAGGAAGTTAAGATTTTATATAAGGGGGTTAATGAAACGCTCCCCATTATTATATGATGTTAATAATAGTTAAAGCCAACATAACACTGTTGGTGATACTTGGAGGAAATTGAAAAAACTTCCGTCCAATTGGTCGTCTTTCTTGAAATTAAATTTCCACCGTCGCGTTAGTTTTATTCGTAAATGATTGTCATATCCACAATTTCATTTAAAACTTTCTCATTGTAGCGACTACTCGTTATTTCAGCGCTGCCTCACATAGAGAAAGAAGTAACTTTTTTATTCTATTTCTGCGTCCGCACTGACCGGAACAATTGATTTGTTCTCTCGCCTCTCGACACTCGACCGATTTCACTGTTTTGAAAAGTAATACTTTGACTTCGTAACTTTTATAACACACAGCGCATAAGTCAAGGGTAATATGTTAAAAAACGGTCAATATTTATTCATATCTATATGGGCCAGTTAGAAGTCTCTGATTCAGGCGTACGTGTTTGGAAAGAGTTATGAATGTATAAGAGATACTTAACTTTTTAATTAGATAGGATAAGGATAACCATATTTTTAATTAGATTAATCTTAGATTACGGGGTAGACAGAGAACATCAATTACTAAACGACCCGGTTTCATAGTCATGCGGTGGTATTCGTACGACAATATATCACAGCCGGATTAATTGTTGTCAAGCGCTATTATCTCAAGACATACATTTTAAAACAATTATTAAGTCAATTTGTAGAGGTTAAGATAAAAGCGAAACATCGTACGTTTTAACGTGCTCGGCGCCACAACAATGGAGCCATAATAAATCTTTTAGCCGTGTATCGTAACTGAAAACTATTTTGTTAGTTGAAGCTGAAAACAATATTGTGTAAATGTAACCCAACGCTCATACGGCGATTTATTTATTAATGTATTCTGATAACATGATGAATGGACGCCTCGCTGTTCAATACGTGTATGAAATTCGGTATTGGACATTTCATAACTACTCATATATGCACGTTGAATTTATATCGTGCAAAAACTGTCGTGAATACTGAAATATCACGCCGCTATGAAATAATAACATTATTAGGTTCATTACGAATGGATTAAATTTTGTTATAATTAACTTTGTTTTTAATGGTTGGCTGCCTCGTATTTATAGCGTTTGCAAGCGCGACTGCTGTGCAACATGTGTGCGTTCGATCCCCGAGTCAGGCAAATTATTATTAGGGTTTCTAAGTTAAAGTTCCCAGTAGTAGCTCAGAAACTGGACTTATGCTCGATCTATGGCTTAAAGCTCGCCCGTACTCTTTTCCATGGAACGTGGAACATAACTGGGTAAAAGTAAGGGTAGTAGGTACACAACTCTTTTGTTTTAGCGTACATAGGACTTTTAAACATTTTCATTTTATAGACACTGTATCTAGACGATAAAAAAATGTCACGTAGAACGCTTATTTTTTTTATAACATAAAGCGTAAAGTATAATTATTATGGATGGGACATTTTCTTCTTTTATATTATGTTCATAATAATACACTAACAATTGAGCGGGTCGACGCCCCCACTCTTTTTAATACCAAAACTGACATGAACATCTTAGTTGAAATTTTGGTTCTATTTAAATTTTTATACATCAAAAACGTAAATAAATAAAGTTTTATATAATTTTACGTACTAAAAAATCAATAAATATGCACATGTACATAAAAAATATATTTATAAATAACTTAGTTATCGTTAAAAATTTTCAAAAAACAACTCTTTCAATTTAATAACCGCATTGAAGTGGCGGCGTCAATGTCAAAGTTGAAGTGTGCATTTCAAGTAGCACGTCTAATGTATTAAAAACGTTTTTAATACTGAAATTCGCTTTGAAGCTATTAGTTTATTAAAGTTTTTAAGTATGCACCATGCCACCAGTCTTACATTGATTTTACCCGTGTCAGTAGGGCAGGTCGCCGCATGCGTTGAATTAAAAACGGCGCGGGGTGATCTCTCATTAACGTACATTGTAATGACCGTCAGTGCGGCTTCTATGCAGAAATGTATTGCTTTTTCAAAACAATGTAACTAACGAAGAATTATTCGATGAACATTTATATATAATAAAAATATGTCACAATACAAGATGTACTAGCTAAGGAATTAACTTCCTTCGGTGGAGTTTAAGGCGTGCTATAAAATAGGGTTTTTCATACATAGCGTTAAAAAATTCTCTATAGAGATGCAATACATAACTTCACTGATATTTCAGACACCATTAGTGTCTGCAGCTCGTAATTACTTACCACCAGGGAGGCTGTCTACATGTTTCCCAAGGCAATTTAGTATATGGCACAGATAACAAGAAATTCTCACGTCTTTGTTTTGTAATTATTGATAAAATGATTTGATATTTCCAACTTGGTCTACGTTCGTTCTAGCTGTGCTCGTGACTTTAAGCGCACATAAATCCAAATAAAAAATCAATATCAGTCAAGATTGACTGTCGAGATATACCCATACTAAATCTTATTGTATGCAATATTATACGTAGGTAAGAGACAAAACGAGATCAATGCGTAGAGATTTCCGAGATGCTAACGTGCGATAAAGTCACGTAGAGCTGGCTGCCTGAACAACAGCTGGTACTGATTCACACCTGCGATTCTCAGCCTATCTAGGCTCGCTTTGTTTATTGTCACATCACAACATTGATCGGAAGATGTACTTATTTTTATATTTTAATAAATGCCCAGTGTTTATAAACCAATAGTAGCTGGGAATCGGGATTTGTATCCGCACTATGGGAATAGGCTCACCCCGTATTCCATAGAAGGTATAATGTAATTTTTTTAAATTGGGAGTACTACACTCGTCTGCCTGCCCGTTCGATGAAGTACAGGAGTAATGTTATATTATTATAGCCTGGCAAATTTGTTTGTGTTCCCATGATGTGCGGCCGAAGATACCAATGACAGTTTCTCCGTGTCTGTAACGACGTCATATTGTGCCATATTTGCCCTATAAAAACAGTCGCATGACAAACATATTCTGGCCATCATCATCAGCCTACTCCCGTCCACTGCCGGACATAGGCCTCTCCAATAGCACGCCACTAAGCTCGATGTTCAGCTCTTCTCATCCAGCTGCTGCCAGCCACTTTGCGTATAAAGTCACTCCACCTAGCTGAAGGGCGTCCTACTCTACGTTAAATTTCTAATGAATTAAAAACATTGTGACCGATTTTAAGCCACCCCAACCTTATCCGAACACAGCCCTAAAACCTGCGTCCAAATAAGTTCATATTTATCCAAACTCTTTAATGTGACACTTCAGTAATTAAGTTGGAACAAAGGGGGAATAATGCTTGCGTGATACGCCACGAATGTTAGCGAAAGGAGTTAAAATAGGTAATTGAATTCAATATACGCATATTACATTATGGCGTGTACAGATACATACCAATACAATATACATATGTATACATGCCTTAGATATACATTTATGGAGGAGCACACAACAGATACGTAAATATAAACATATAAGTTTAATACAGACAGACAAACAAGGGTTTTGCGCTAAGTAGTGTGTTTTCAATACACTTTTTCTTAACATTTTTGGTCACTCAGTTCCCTACATTTTTTACAATTATAGTTTACAGACAGTTAACCAATACGTATGTACATATGTACCCTTTTTTAGGTTCACAGAAATAATTATTGTAGCTTATATTTCAGAACGAAGTTGGAAACATTGAGGATGCGATAGAAAATTTTATTTCTCAATAGAAATAGTATCAGAGACTTGGGACACGGATGAATGTATTACCGTAATGTATTCACATCTGACGTAATCCACGGACGTCACACGGGCTCACACATTATGGTTATCCCTACTCTCTGTCACTACTATTTTGAATAAATTATTACACCAATATTGAGCGCGACTAATGCAAACTGATATTAATTTATTAATGAAGTCGTTGACGCGGAACCTTCACTCGTGTGCGCACAAAACGCAAATGGTTCGGCTTTTAAGCCACAATTAAATTTGAACGAAACAAAAATCTCTTTTTCACTGTGCACGCAACGGAATGTAAATTTCGCGTATAAATTAAAAAATAAAAACGATACGGAAAATATAAAACGAGCCTATTCGGTGTTTGGACGCCAACTGAACTCATAATCTCTTGTAGGCGTTGTTTTTTTTTTATTTTTTTATGTTGGTTTTTTATCATTCAGAACTTATAATGGCCGTGGTAAAAACGAATACAAAAGTTCGAAATTTTGTTATATTATTTTCATAACTACACTTATGTTTACAAGAACCAATTGTCAATAAGTTATGTTTTTATATAATTGAAATAAGAGAGTAAGCAGATAAATATAAAAAATATCATCATCTTTTAAAGTCACGTTCTTGAGGTTTTTTATATCAATAAAATAAGGCAGTGACCAGAGGAATAACATTATAATCATCATCATCATAATCTTCATCATTATCATACTTAACATCACGCGTGTAGTCTTAGAAGGGGTAGGCAGAGGAGCGTAATACACTCCGGCGGTTTAGCAGTTTCGTTTATGCCCCACAATCGAATATATTGTGTTTTCGCTTTTGTCCATAACTATGGATTATCCTCACTCTGGGCAATCGGACTGGGTGAAAATAGCACACGACTAGTAAGCCTTTTGCACAATGATCTCTCACTGCGTACAAGACCATATCAAAAATGAAATATATAACAGGGATAATAATTATACACAATACAAAATACTGATGTTATTTATATAATTTCAGTTCACATCCTGAAATCAGTCATTCAAGAAACACTGGCTTGAAGTACATAAATTTAGTATGACCCAGGAGTAGCGCTCAATACCGTACACAGTGTGAATACATTAATAGTGTAAGTAAGATGTATGGAAATACTGCAACATGCATTTCCGCGAGCTATCGTATTTGCTCAGTCTCGGTGAATTTAATTGTGTCATAAGAGATCGCAGAACCCACCGTCCAAAGTTCCATCCGACCGTACCCGAATATCATGCAATTAATGTCTTCTGGCATTCAAACAGAGAAACATTTGCAGTATCAAACGTATACATAGCAAGCGAGACTCAAAATGGGATGGAATAGGTGAAGCATTAATTTAGCAATCATAGCATGAAGTCGCTAACAATCATCTATTTAGAAGTCGAGTGCGCATAGCGTTGTTTATGGTTCCATAAATAAGTACTGCCTTTGAAGGAACTTACAGCTGCAGGCACCTTAAAACATAATCAATAAAAATCTATTCGGATTTAAAATAATTAAAAATTATTAATATATTTCATCTAAATTCACGTACATTGTGTAAAAAACAATTTAGAATATTTTTAATGTACTGGCGGGACATCTAAACTTATAGTAACACGGACAGGAAGGAATGAAATTATATAAATATCTTTGCATTTTGTAGAACTCGCGTTAGGACTCGCTATACGGTCATTTGTTGCTCATTTACTTTGACCATCTTTTATTTAATGACATAATGTTAATGGTAACTTATATTCATTTCAACTGAAACTGTAACCTCTGTTATTAATTATTATAACATATGACGTCCTGCCTGAGTGTGATAGAAGATGTAAATTATATATTTAGTCGCTTTTTTTCTCCTCCCTCCATTTTTTATTAACATTCTTATCATCATCATCATCACCGTCCACTCCTGGATATAGGCGTCTCCAACGGCATGCTACTGAGCTCGATTTTCAGCTCTTCGCATCCAACCGCTGCCAGCCACTTTGCGTATATCGTCACTCCACCT
>DWME01004094.1:0-16909 GCA_018244795.1 Parelbella ahira ahira
TTCACATATACGATTTACATCGAAGAGCAGACCTGTACGAAGATCCGTTAAAATTCGACCCGGACAGATTTCTACCAGAAAGGAGTGTCGGTCGACACAATTTTGCATATATACCGTTTAGTGCGGGGCCCAGGAATTGTATAGGTAATCGGTTACAGTAGTTTAATGTACATATAGTACCTATTGTAAATGTCCAAAGTTATAAGATCTCAAAGTCCGAAGTCATAAGATTTCAACGGTCCGAAATCTTTATATTCTATCCTAAAATCTATCTAAGAAATAATTATAGTCATAACACATAGATTAGAAATATTTTCGCAATTATTCAAATCTATGCAAGCTGGAAAGACAGGTACGTAATATACGAGTAAGTATATAGTCGTAGAAACATGTATTATTGGTGATGTAATAGATTTCTTGTCATATTAGTTACTTTCTTTATAAATATCAGGTTATTTTTTTTATTCATTAAGCTAAATTACGTGTATGATAATAGACTCGTCACCTACTCCATTGTGAGACGTAAACGTAACTGGTAAAATGTGGAAGTGCACTAAACTCCTCTGCCTACCTCTTCTGAGATAAGAGGCGTGATAAAGTTTTATTCATAAGGCTACTATTTCCTAGTGACATGAGTGAGTTAATAGTGCCCGTTCAGTACGTGCCATCTGTTGAGGAGATAATTTAGCCCACGGCAGTATCTGTCAAGATCAATACAACATTGTCATCCGCTATTCACCGAAGAATTTCACACAGTCATTACTACCATACTTAATTACCCATAAATAATTTTTAATATCTAGATTTTACATATATGCATAGCTATTACCACAGATTATATAGACGTGCTGGACAATTTATTTATGTAATCGGTTCGATTAAATCGAAAATCGATTAAAGATTACACAATAATATTATTATTGTTTTGTAAGAGTTACATCGTTATAAATAAAACGACAGAAAACTACTGAATAGATTTTAATTCTGTTTTTTTACTTTTATTTCTTAAACACTTGGCCCTTATCTAAAATATAAATTATTGCGGTATTTTCATTTATAAGTACCTACTACGTATTCTAAATATATAAAAAAATATTACATATTTTGTGTCCTCCTCACTGAAGCTTTGACGGAGTTCTGATTTAAAATTAGTGGTAAAGGGTTGCGCACTCACAGGAATGCCTTGAATGTGATCCCTGGTCCCTGGTCTTATGTTTTTAATCATTCTGAAGATCTAACCTTGTTATTACTATTAGAATAAAGTTTTACTACTCTCTTCTATATTATTTTAGGTCAGAAGTTCGCAATTATGGAAATGAAATTAGCGCTCTCAGCGGTACTGAGAAATTTCGAATTGCTCCCCGTGACTACCCCGTCGGACATGCGACTCGCATCTGATTTAGTGTTGAGGAATTCTCAACCTATTTACGTAAAATTTATAAGGAGACATCAAGAAATCAAATATAACTAAAATAAATAGTGGTTTAATGAATAATTATGTTGAAACTATAAATGGAGGGTATTAAGGCTAGTGAAGGCGTCTTTATTTTGCTCAATATTATTTTAATTTTGTTTGTTATTGTGAATTATCTCAACTGATAAGGTTTATACATAAATGTACTATGTTGAAATAAAATAGCTCAGTTCTGATGAAGGTTCTTGTGAATAAAATAATTATAACCTGGATATAGGTACCTATTTTATAATAGCATTCTGTAAATATACAAGGGAGTTGATAATGCGTAAGTTTATTTATATATTTACTACGGCACGAAAAAATTAATACAATCATTGTGTATCACAACATTAAACAGTTTTAAAGTCTGGATTACATTCTATACCTATATGTACACTTCAAAGCTGAACGGTACAAGCAGAATTATAACGTAGAAAATAAAGACAATCTGGGAACTGCCAATACTGACCAAACCCCCATTTTCAACAGCTCATTTTAAAATTATTTTACGGTCCGAATAAGTACTGTACTATGTTTAATAGGTACGTATAATATCCGTGGAATCATTCGTTTTGAAATGTTAGATTAGAATTCAAGTGTACTATATCTAAGTATAGTTGAAGCACCCTTCAACTACAGTTCTAGTAATGTCGTTAAATAGACAGACTAACTTGATCTTTAATTATTCAGTGTGTAAGAATTCTCAAAATATAATATGCTATTCTGACATTCCACATTTGAAATAGACATTGCTTACAAAAAAAATCCCTGGAAAAAAATTCGATAGATAACATTGTGTTAACCAACCAATCTTGCACCAACCAATATTGGAACCAATATTGCAACGTGGAGTTTCCTTTGATTTCAAGCATTACAACAACTTGTACATGACAAACATATTGGCGAATATCCAATGCGCCGTTTTTCAATACATTGCTCAAAAATAGTTTTTTTTTTAAATGATATCTACCGTGATATCTGCATTAATAACAAAAAATGTTGATAACACCGGACAGAAATGATAGATTTAAAAAAAAATTCGAGACGTAAATTTAATTTAGTGTCAATCAATTATAGACGATATTGATTTTCAATTTGTACACCACATCTCAAAGAACACTATTCCAACATAATTACCTACATGCAAAACATCTTACTATTGTTAAAACTCCGTACGGATTATTAGCTAGCAGTAAAACATATTATCTATATCAATTTTTACGTGATAATTACTTTTACAAATCCGGTATTTACGTATTGTATTGATCGCTTTGTTACATTAAATGATTGTACGTAATTAGTTAGTATTATTGTACAATAAGCAGGAAAACATTGTGAATAATCCCGTCACTATTTACAACATTTGAGAGCGTTGAGCGAATGATTTGAATCGTTTCCAAATTGTTGTACACAAACGAACGAAAATAATGTTCCTACGACTCATTCGTGCAACTATGTGCTTATAATATAATTGTGTGTGATATTGCGGTCAGATTTTCAATTCCCCGTGTAAAGTCACTTTACATGTGAATTAATTCCTTATTTTACATAATAAATGGCCCTACATTCACATAGTAATTATTCGCGGGATGGCGACGTAAGTATTTACTTTGTTAATTAAATATTTATTTTTGTTTATTGTACCTTATAATGTGTCTATGATATGAGGCTCCCGTAAATTATTACGCTATTTTTCCTACTCAACAGGACGTATTACATTAAAAATATATATGTATATATTTGTGGTGTTCTTTAATATGTTGCAACAAATAGAAATATTAATATTAGATACCTTCTTCACATAACTACATACCTGAGGATGCTAATAATGAATTGAACTAAATGGCGCCATTTTTATACTCAATGATATAACCATAAAACTATTGTTACAATCCATACACTTTTGTAGCTTTATGGAAAATTTTGATCGGATTATAAGGTATAGTGATTATCTAATGAGCTCTAATAGGTATTAATATTTTTTTTAATTAATACGATCTTGAGTAGCGAGTGTCAATCGATTACGAACCTAAGCTTTGAAAACAAGGGACGAGCTTAACACTAGATATTTCGCTTAATTTGACTACAGAAAAAATACCTTAACAGACCAATTACGTTATTGGCATGCCATGCGTAGCGAGACAGACATTGTCGCTACGTAGATATGAATGCTCTAAATATAAGTAGCATGATACCCAACTGCTCTTGGCACTTGGGAATTGTGTATTTATAAACGATAGGCCCAAAGAATGGCTCAGTACCGAATGCGCATGCGCGGATGCGGCGGACGATTCGCATATATCTTCCGGCAATTCGCGCGCGCACCGTCACCCACGTGTCCAGAACCGAGCCCGTTTTGCGCTGTTATGCGTCTGCTCTCCAGCACCAACAGCTACGGATACGAGGAATTCATAATGGAATGCGATAATGATTTTGAGGTATTTACTTAGATGTTAGTTGTGTTTAACATGGTCAACTCGTACTTGACCAGCATGGCAGGCTATCATCTTATCCTTTTGAAAGAGACCCGTGTCCAACAGAGTGAATTAAAAATGTCATCCTCTATTTTCTTTTTTCAAAATTCATATTTCTAAAAAGAATTAAATCTACGAATAAAGCCTACGCTTAAATATTATATTAATTTTATTTGTTACTTAATTTCCTGTGTACAAATAAATATCTCGTTATAAATAGAATAGCCAAAGTGTACATAAAAATCTCAATAATCTTTAATATTAGCTATAATGAAATATTATTATATTATCCCTATTATTTTTTTGATAATTCGTTTTTGTATTCAAATTAGCACGTGTATTACAAATCACACAAAATTATTGCTTCAGTATGAAGCGTTAATTTAAATTTTAAATGTATGGAATTAGAATAGACGATATCCTTATCAACCGGGGTCCTTACGAGGTGGTCAGAGAGCACCGAGTTCCAAATACTTATTCCCACAGACCTGGCTTTCGTCTACATCTATGACTTCTTCATCGGTCTTAATTTTTTTTATCGACTCATTTATTATTCCGCTGTTGGAATATGGGTCTCCTCTCGTATTGAGAGAGTTAAGGCCAAAGTCTCTCTCTCACTCTCTTCATACATACGTCATTACATGTAATACTTATGGTTATAATAGAGTCAATGCTACTGATATTCCGATTTTGTCCAAAATGTATGGGTTATCTTTGTATGAAGTTCCTTTTTCAAAGTCGATTTGTCACTGTTCGTAGTGATTTTTTTATCACAGTTAAAGATAAATCCCATGATGTGTCATTGTCAAACGAACATGATGTTATTACCTGGAAATAAATCTGATTAATGATGACAGTATACTTTGAGAATAAAAATGATTTGTTAGTGTATGAGGAATATATCATAGAATTTCTTGTAACGTGTATTGTACATTTAGTTCCCATCTGTACAATTCCCCATAGTAGGTATTGTGAAATTTGTAAAGAATTATCTAAATAACTTTCGTATCCATTGTAAGTTACTCATCTGCACAGTTTGCTGTAGTATACATTGCAAATTTGGTATTCAAATATATAATTTTCTTTAATATGTATTGTATATTTGGTACGGAAATATACTATTTATTTTATTATGTATTGTTACTAGTAGTTTGGTAACTTGTTTTAGATACAATTTCCAGTGGTACAGATTTAACTTTAGGTACGTACCCTTACAACTTCCTGTACCTATTATATATTGTACGAATAAGCATTGTTTTACATAAATTCACTCCGCATAGAAACTACATATTTTACCTCATCTAGGAAAGTGATTATTGTGCCAATAAAATTTACAAAATGCTGTCTGGACAGAAATGAGTCGTTCCTTTTTTAATGTTATTACAATGAAAGTAACAGTTTTTCCTTAATCACGTTATTTCTCATTATAACATACATATCTTATTAAACACTAAATCAGAATGTATGTATGTAATATACATATAACAATTCGAAAATTCATATAATGAAAAATGTCATATAGGTATACCTAATAAATGCTATTGTGGGCAGCAAACATTGTATATATTAGGTATTGCACACACTGACACGACAAATATTAGTGCTCAACACATAAAAAATTGTCCTGGTTGAGAATCGAACTGAAAACTCTCAGCTTAGCAATTAAGTTTGCTAAACACTGAATCAACGGGGCCGTCAGTTCCCGTCTGTAAAAACCAATTCCATGAATCCATCACGCATTTTTGCGTCATAATCGACAGCGAAACATTAGCCTTTGGAATTAGGTGTCATAATTCTAATGATGAGCTGGCCATATATTGGAACATCTAATCTTATCAGGTAAGTATACTTACCACTAACACGAGTATTGGTCATCGATGCAAATCACTAGCATTTATAAATAAGCGTCGATTACACGAGTATTAGCAGTTTAATGTATCATGATATGGCGGATAAAATATCGAGTGTAAATGGAGATTCTCCAATAAGTGCATACATAAAGTACATAGATATGATTTGTTATGATGTATGTGTGTGCTTCGAGCTACCTGTGTTGGAAAGCATTCGTAGGATAATGCAGTGTTAATACTAAGTAGGTATATTTTTTTACAGATACAATAGGTACTATTTTCATAGGCATTAGAGATTAGAAAACTTAACTACGCACATTGTGTATAATTCAATATTACAATATATCGTGCTCAGTTATTATTGTATTTGCTCTTTTGAAAAAATATAATTCTCTTCAAATGTTGCTTGACATAAGCGTTGTATTCTATGAAAAGACAAAAATGCTTAAAATGTAGTCTCATTTGTACTTTGTATTATTTTGTTTTTTTTTTGTGTACTGATACTATAACTCATCTAAAGACTATGTACCGCATTATTATTAACATTTGAAGTGGAGGGGAATAGTAAAATCAAGTGTCACTTCGACCTTATCAGATCTATTATCACTGACACCTGTTGTAATGTCTGGCTGTCTAGTACCGCAGGGAGAACCATACGATCGTCTGGAGTGGTGGAATTTTGGTATCACAAGAGAAAACCAGGTAGCCTTCCAGTAAAAGAATCCGTCGTTAATTAGTAATAAACAACACAAGAATTAAAAAAATACGTAAAATCATGTCTGTAATCCCCGAAGGGGCACACAGCGAAATGTAGTAGGTATACTACCACGAGGACAAGAATAAATGAACATTTTCTAGGTAAGCGTACTAAATCTCGACTGTTGCAACTCTCCAATCTTGCAGTCAAACGCGAGCCTATAGCTATTAAAAAAAACTTACGGTACATTCACAGAGTATACTAAAGGCGGTGTCTTATTTTGTCTGGCAAAATCTGCAGGATGGATGGAGAGACCAAGATTTCTTTTGCACGAAGTTGTTTACCAAACGACAAAATAATATGTAGACGCAAATAGACAAGACAACGTTGCGCGTTTTAATCAATCTCTGTGGCGTCAAATGTCTATCGTTGGAAACCCCTCAAGGATGACGTTGGAGCTGTAATGAACTCTTGTTAGTATTTCATATTGTCTTTTAGACACATTTTATTTATTTAGCTTGTTCAATATTGAACATTCGAATACTAAACTATAATTTAGGATGCTTATTTACTATCCTAATCATCATTATATAATAAATATGGTATCGTCGGTATTCTAATCATCATTATCAAAATCATCATTGTTATCAACTCTTTTATAATTTCTTTGCTGAACTTATCTCTTTTCAACTACACTGTCGCTCCCATTATGTTCAATCGACATAAATTAAAAAATGAACCATACGTTGATTATTAAATTTGCGCAATTTTTATCGCTAGTTCTCGTTTTATTCATCGGAAATAATTCTTTGTGAAAACGTAAGATTGGACAGATTTTTTCGTAAGTAGAAGATTACCTTCGATATATAAAAAAAAACCTATCAGGAATCAGCAACATCGAGAAACTCACAAAGAAACACATGTAGCTAATAAAATTACTCCCCACACTCACAAATAGTGGACGCCAATTTATAGATCCTCTATGAGATATGGAAAAATAGAGCACACTGACAAAAATGCTTTTTTTATACATACTATCCCGTTCATCCATATAATGGCTATGACCCATTTTAATGATATAGGAGTACACTTACTTAATTATAATATATTTTAATCTAAAGTATGTATTTATGTTTAAGATATTTAAATCTTGGTCATTTAGTCTTGCTTTATCCCTTATGTAGTCTAAAACTCTGTTTTCGTCCTATGAACATACCCCAAATATTCTGAGTCACTTAAAGTACTTTTTTATAACAAATGTATAGAATTTACGCGTTCAGAATGACACGTCCGATGTTTGGATGACGTTAATATTTGTTGAGAGACATGTCCGGGCTTATTAGCGCGTCTGCTGTGTACTATTTGCGCGAAGAAGAGCGTACTTGTACACCAGGGTCGCACTGGCAGCGATCTGGGCATTTTGCCACAAGCAGGAATTACAGGTGGCTTAACAATTGTATACATTAAGGTTTTTGGTCTATTGGCGTGCCATTGGAGAAGCCTATGTCAGCAGTGGACAGATACAGTGGAATGATAAAGAATTATACGTAGAACATAATATTTAAATGACAGAAAAGGCAGACCAGTAAAGAGATACTTGGCCCCCGGTGCTCGGTCTTATTTACGTTGTCTAAATTTAAAAAAGTCGACAAAAATGTCCTAGTTTCTTAACCTAAAATCTTATTGCGAGCAGAGTAAACTTTCTAAATATAGATAGCCACCGCCTTCAGTGTACAATGTTACGCGGTGGCAGACGTGAAAACTGATTATATTCGTAAATGTGATTTTCACGTAAACGACACGTCACGGAAAAGGTAAATAATTTCGTTTAGATAAGACATGTAGATATAAGACGTAGAGGCTCGTGTACAGAGGGGCCGGGGCCGGCAGTTGGCGCTTGCGCGTTGAACACGAACAGCGAAGAGCGATTGACTAGATATCGTCTTCTGTCGCCATTCGCCGGTATGAACAGCCGTCAGCTCCGCCGTATCGCCGCTGCCAGCAGGCCCGTGCTCACACAATCCACGGCCTTCACTTACCGCCCGTACAGCCAAGTGAGACCCGTCTATGTTATAGACGTGAGTGTCCTTTCCTGTGACTGTTTTGTATGTTACGTATTCTGTGGCTGGAGTGCTCGTTTTTCGGTCTTGTAGTAGTCGTTTCTTTGGGTTATAGGTTACTTGTAGAATGGAATAGCCGGTAATTTTTTATGTATTTTCTCCCTAAAATTAGGTTTCAGACGGCCGATTTGATGTGTTATGACAATGGGGGTATAAGGGTAGTAACTTAGAAAGTATTGTAATACATGTTTATCATTGTTTCAGAAATGGCGCAATTCAGCACCAAACTTCTATGCATTTCAGTCGATAGATATGAGGTAAGCATACATATGTATGTAGGTATACTGAAACCGTTGTCATTTCATGGTTGTGGTCTTAAGGAAATATTCATGGAGGCAATTGGCTATTATTACTCGGCAACTACTAACATCGAACATTTAAAATCAATGCACGGAACAAAGACATCTATTAAAAATAAATTGAAACATGATCGAATCTTATTGATCTATATAAGTGTGGACGGCAAATGCCCGGCTGCCGGCGTCGAGCCGCGCCGTCGCGCCGGGAACATCGACTTCACCCTTGACATTTCAAATGCAGTTCCCCCTCCCACACAAATATAGGTTAAAAAACCTATACACACACAAAATAATATGTAAACGGTGCACTTATATAAGCATTCCAATTCCCCTGATTTCTTCAATTTACATTTAATTGTGGCCAATGCTGCATACGTTTATACATATCTCATCAATTGGTCAAGTGATGTGGATACTAAAGACAATATTAATAACAATATGTGAAATGAGATGTAGGTATCGTATAACACATCTAATAGTAAATTGTGTGTTCACGTTTCATGGTGCAGGCACTACTCATTCGTGCACAACCTCGATCCGATATCGTGAGTAAAGAGTCCGTAACTGCATGTTGCGTGTTGAGTGTAGTGCTGACCCAGGCGATATTACCATTATAAAATTAGAAATTGTCATTAAAATCATTATATAAATTATTTATATTTTGTTGTAGATTGTAGACTTTTATGCTTCTTTTTTATTTTATTAATCCCGAATACTTACATGTTAAATTAATTTTGTAATTAAAGTAGTTTTATGTTTAATTTCTGATTGTAGTATTTTATCTTTTATTTAATTATGTACAGCGTCAATAGGAAATTTATTTTTTATCTCATAATCATTTTTTTTATTTTTTCTATAGATTTTTATGCTTCCGTTTTAATGCGTTAAGTCAACAAATTACAATTTTATTCAAAGTTATTTTAAAATAATATTATATATTGAGATGTCGATTTTTTGTCCTTTTTTAATGTTAAATTTCACAACGGTGAAATTCATATTGTATTCGGAATAACTGGATAACTTTTTTTTTTTTCTACCCAAAGTCATCGTAATTTATATGTATGTTATTTAAAATCATTCTCTAAATATTTTATTATTGGTTGCAGATTTACTTCGCTTTCTCTATAATGCTTTTATTTTACGCTTTCGTACTATTCAGTACGAATAACATTGAACATAGCTTAGCTAGCTCTGAAGAAAACCTTACAGAAAAGTATCTAGTACTTTCATACTAATTTTGGTTTACTTTTGAATGTAGATGTATTCCACTTTCAATATATACACGTGTGTGTGTATCTGTATGCTTCTCTCTCTCTTTTTAAGCGCACACTCTTTACAGAGTGATTCTGCATCATGATGATGATGACTGTGAGGTCTATTGGTCCTTATCTACAACAGTTCATATACAATGTTAGTCATACATGTTTGTGAAGTATGATTACATAAAATCCTTTAAAAATGCGAGTTGTTTAGTTCGCGTAGTTGAATCGTGGCCAATAATTAGCGTCAGGTGACTTGGTGCGCGTGTCGCCGGCACCTACGTCGTAGACACACCCGCCGACACGTCAAGTGGTGTACACAAAATATTCATATTATTAGAACACGACAATACGCTTGTTATAGCCCTGCCTAGAATTTCCCAGGTCACGTTTCTTATGTACACTAACTTATATTAGTTGACTCTTTGTAGGTACATACATCCATCTATGTACATATATCGAGGTACTATGGCATGTTTATTCCTATATCCACGGGATATAAGATATGACAGTCAGATATAAAGACCGTAAGGTCTTCATTTTTTTTTCTAATTATTGTACAGGGTCCGAGAAGGGTCACACAAAAATGCCGACGATGTTTTGTTTGATATGTTCAAAAATGAAGACACTGGGCTCCTTCCGGTTGGAAAATTTTTAGCTGTAAGTCACATTAACATATGCTCGAGAACAATAGAGATTATATTTGCAAATGCTTTATATTATAAATACCATAACTATCTGTATATAGAAATTAAAGTATATATATTAACTAGCCTTAACTGGATTATCTAAGATAACATTTTAATATATGATGTTAAATTATGTTGTCATGTCAGATGGAATAATTACAAATGTCTACTAATACTTTTACAGGCTCTAAGAACAACAGGAATAAGAAAAAATGATTCTCGCGTTAAAGAAGTTATGCAAAATTTGTACAAAGTTCACAAAGAGTCGAACTTGGAAGGAGGTTCTCCAGAAACCCTCAAATTAGATAGAAAGACGTTTAAAGAAGTAATTTCTCCCAATATTGTTTTGATAACAAGAGCTTTCCGAAGCCAATTCGTTATACCGGACTTCCAAGATTTTATCAAAGATATAGAGGAAATGTATTGGTCCGCTAAAAGTAATACAGATGGAAAAGTGGCCAGCTACATACCGCAACTGGCGAGGGCAAGTTCTGAGAATTGGGGAGTCAGTGTTTGTACAATTGATGGCCAAAGATTTTCTATAGGTGAGACTACAATTAATGCGGTTTCATAGGGACGGCTTAGAAAACCAATGGAAAAATGTGACCACTAAATAATTCACTTTCAGGCGACGTGAACGTTCCATTCACGCTGCAGTCGTGCAGCAAGCCGTTGACTTACGCCATGGCTCTCGAGACTCTAGGTCCTGATGTCGTTCACAAGTATGTTGGCACAGAGCCGAGCGGACGTAACTTCAATGAACTCGTCTTGGACTACAACAGTATGTACAACAATTTAATCCTCGATAGTAGTATTTCATATAGGTATTTAAAATAAAATGAAGTGACTAATGTTATCATCAACCGCAATACATGAATAGATTTATCCCACGCTGATTTTCGGATTGCGTACGTTGCTGCCCATAAACGGCAGGGACATTTAGCCGTGCCTAGGAAGGATGCGTTATACGACCAGCCAGCGTATGATAATAATGTAGATTATATTTTGTTATATATCTACATAGAAATAATCTTTGTTTACAGTGAAGCCACACAACCCTATGATTAATGCAGGAGCAATTTTGGTATGCTCGTTGCTAAAGAGTTTGGATAAACCGGAGATGACGCTGGCTGAGAAGTTCGACTACGTCATGTCGTTCTTCAGTCGGCTCGCTGGCAATGAAGTGTTGGGTTTCAACAACGCTGTATTTTTGTCGGAGCGCGAAGCCGCAGACCGTAATTATGCGCTAGGCTTTTACATGCGCGAGCACAAATGTTATCCGGAAAAAACTAATCTTCGTGAATGCATGGATTTCTATTTCCAGGTACATATAGCCAGGCCTTTACGGACAAAGTATTTTTTGAGTAGCAAATTAAGTGATTACAGTTAGTACTATAAATTGCTTTTTTCAGTGTTGTTCAATGGAAGCAAATTGTGACATAATGTCAATTATGGCTGCTACGTTAGCTAACGGGGGCATCTGCCCCATTACTGACGAAAAAGTATTAAGACCAGACTCAGTCCGCAATGTCCTTTCTCTGATGCACAGCTGCGGAATGTACGATTATTCTGGCCAATTCGCATTTAAAGTCGGCCTCCCAGCAAAATCTGGCGTCTCTGGAGCCATGTTAATAGTTGTGCCGAATGTGATGGGAATCTGTACTTGGTCTCCACCGCTTGATCCTCTTGGTAACAGTTGCAGAGGCCTACAGTTTTGCGAGGTACGTTTATAACATTGAAAGTCCACGTTACATATCTGAATTAAAACAAATTCCGAAGAGGATCATAATTTTCTAATAATGGAATGTTTAATTTTGCAGGAGTTAATAATGAGATTCAATTTCCACAAATATGACAACATACGCTATGCCAGTCACAAAAAAGATCCTCGCAGATACAAATTTGAATCGACCGGTCTCAGCATTGTCAATCTTCTATTTTCTGCTGCCAGTGGAGACCTTAGCGCATTGCGAAGGTTAGCTATTGTTGATGTATACCTTAAAATCAATTACAAATGTCTATATTCACATTTAGTCCGGTATTTGAAATGTCTTTTAATATTCATCAGCGACTCGACACAATCTGAATCCGTACAATCTGAGTCAGATCCGCCACTACTCGCTGAGCCGACGAAACCTACTGCAGAATAAATAAAATATTGAGCAAGTAAATCTAAGATTAAACAATCGAGCATTAATAATATGATGGCATTCGATCATCATCATCATTATCATTATCAGCGTACTCCCGTCCACGGTGGACATAGGCCTCTCCAATGGCACGCCACTGAGTTCGATCTTCAGCTCTTCGCATCCAACCACTGCCAGCCACTTTGCGTAAATCGTCACTCCACCTAGCAGGAGGGCGTCCTACGCTGCGTAGTAACGTGAACGGGTCATAAGAAGTTAATATGAAATTAGTTAATGCTTTATAGAATCTATGAATTGTAATTTCTAAATGGGGTGATAAGATTGTACTATTCTCATGAACGTCTCCGTTAGTGACAACACTGTAATATCATAGACAATTAATTTTAACTATAAAGTTCCTACAATACTACAAAGGTATTTGATATACGATACGACTTAGCGGCAAATAAGCATTGAGTCTGAAAACTATTCAGTTTAGTTAAGCTCATGATGAGCACACAAATACATGAACAGTAAATGCGTAAACAATAGCTATGCTAAGATCTCCTATAATATGCAACATACGGAAAACAAATTGTATAAATCCCGCACTTGCTAGGTCCAAAGGAAACAATAAAATACATTATGTATTTAAATTAGGATGTTTGTGCAGGAGACAGATATCCATCCCCCCTAACAGAAACAGACCGTGTGGTCGATCGATTTGTCATTCGTGAAGTGAAGAATAAATTTTATATTAAATTGTGGATAACTTGGAATATAATAAAGTAGATTATCTCAAGCGGCACGCACGGTATACGACGCTACGCGATCGTCAACTTCCAAGAAACTCTAATCAAGCCTCATATAATTTCGATGCTTCATAACTTTAGTGGCAATATCAATGAAGCATTTTGTGTCGTGTGCAAATAATGATTATATTTTAATTAATTGGTTTCAAGGAAAAACATATCTTTAAAAATTACTATATGAATTAAATTAGCGGAAGATTTAGCTGATATTAATAAGGTTGCATTTTCATTAATACATAGGTAGATATAAATTAATTGGCTTTCTCCTCAAGCATTAATGTGTTAACAAAAATACAATGAATGCTATGTTATTAAATGACGTTCAAAGAGCTTTTCAAAGTTATAAAACGTTTGACAGATTTTTGACAGGTATTGCAGTTTTGTAACATAACGTAATAATATCATTAATGTAGGTACTTCTATATCGGGGTAGACAGGGAAGTGTAGTAGGTACCTACTGTCACTTTTCAGCAATTATGTATTAGGTACATATCAGATAAGGTGAACTTATCAGTAAGCTATATAATAAAAATGCTTTATGTTGGTCATAGTAGATATTTGAAATTGATTTTTTTTAATATGCTTAACTGTCAAAGCCTCATGCAAGCGTTATATGATTTCACCAAAAACATTCAAATCTATTTTCTTTTCAATTTTCCTTAAACGTCCTTCCCGGTATCTGATCACGTCAGTGTTGCCAACACTATTAATCAAAATTCCGCGTTCCCGCGCTTAATTATTAGACACGAGTTTATTTAATTTATTTGAGCGTCCAATACGTTATGGGACGTCCCGAAATATACGTTCCACGCCCCGCCATTACTGGGGACGGGTCGTCGCTCGTATATCATCGGTAGGAAATTACAACAACACTTATTACGCGTTTAAACAAAAGCAGAGGTTACACGGGGCCGTGTTTAGAGGCAATTTTTAGTTCAGTTTTAAATTAACTATTCCATTAGTGTGAGACGTATGCATGTACAATGAACATATACCTAACTGGCGAATCGTGCACTTCTCTGACTACCTCTTGGAGGATATACAGGCGTGATGGAATGTTAAATAAACTTTTATTATTCTATCATCACGGTAGATGTCTTACGGGGTAGACACAAAGCACTGAGGGATTAATATCTATATCCTTGCAGACCTGCAATTCTACATGTAGACTCATCATTCTCTTCACTGTTTCTTTAAATAACTACTACGTCTTAAACTCTTTATGTTCCCAATAGGAGTGTCGTTTTGATAAACCTACAGATTTTTGTTTTAGAGTTAAAACTGTTTTTACTAGTGAACTAACATTGGTTTTCGATTTCAATATTCCCATTGCTAATATTCGCGTTAATCTCATTTGTTCAATCTTATTTGTTCTGTATTCAATATAACAAAAACATTAACTTCACGTTTTTGTGCAATTACAAAGTTTTCTCATTCAGATATAAGACTCATGCGTGATAGTCTAAGTATCATGAGTAACTCATGGTCTAAGTCTCGAAAGCACGACATAGTCTACTACTCTAAACCGACCCACAAAACCCGATGAATAGGCGAGCACATGTCCGAACCGCCTACCCCACAACCCAAAACAACGCTCGAGTACAAATCGTATAACAATCACCATTTTTCAATCGGTTTTTATCAGCCCACAATTAATAATTCGTAAAAATCATTAACGAGCGGGACAAGGGAACAGACGTCGCCGTCTTTGTGGCATGTCGGGAGATGTATAAAAAAGGAAGGGGAGAAAAAAAAAGACAAAAGGTATTAAAAGAAGCGGCGCGGTGCCCCGCAGGGCGGAGGTACATCAGCCGTGTATACAAAACCAACACGGGATGTGTCGACAGGGTATCCGCTGCGCCCGCGCATCGCCTCAATATCGATATGAATGCAAAAGAAAGGCGATTAATATCGCAACACGAATCGCCCGATCTGTCCCGGTAATGAGACGACGTTGCCGTGTCTCGGACCTTTAGCCGAGTAATTCTATTTTTGAGTTACGTTCGCGTATGAGAAAGACCAGCGCTACTTAGTACGCGTTTGGCAAGGATGTTTTTATGGACTTATGTACATTGATTTCAGGGAATAATTCGATTTAGAGTCGTTATCGGGCGTCTTCAGTGAACAAGCTGATAATAATATTGATGATGAAAGTGCATAATTAAAGGTAGATAATTATGTCGTTTTTCATTCAAGGTTTCTATTTAGCTATTTTTGTTTAAATGAATAAAAAGCTCTATAAATGCCTTTAGAATAGCTGTATTTTAAAATATTCAGAGGAATACCTGTAGTAGAATAGGGAGTATCAGAAGAAACATCTTCTGCGACTGGAGGACGACAAAGTCTATAGGTATTTATGTCCCATACCTACATAATATTATTAATTTGCATAAAATATGATGGATCGATGGAGAACGCCACCACGTATTTAAATGTTTTATACATTATGGCGCCACTGAGGTCGCCCTTTTTATATCGGTTTATTGGTGTCCAATAAAGAACATGTCATATTATTACTTTCTGTGGTTATCCTAATAAATAAATAAAGTAATGACATAATTAAAAGAAATATCGCTATATGAACCATTATATAAATCTGTTCTCTGTAAAATATTAGTGTGCCAACCTATATTTTTAACCTATCTAACCTATATTTTTAATCTATATTTAGTCTGCGTAATATTATATATTTAGTCAGCGTGGCACACTATGGCCTTAACCCTTCTCGATGATGACGATCGATACAGGTATAACATAAAAATAAAAGCAACCTTACAATATGAATCAGTTAATGTGAGCTCATTGCACTTATTAAATATTATTGTTACCTAATATATTCACGTAGGCACATAATTCGTTTTATTTGATATATAATTTATTATAGTATTTGCATTACTGTCACATACAACGAAACAATTAAAATCTCAAAAGACTTTCGGTACCTCGATGTCTTTTCTTCGACATACCCACCTACAGTGATGAAAAAATGTTGTGACAGTATAAAAATAACACATAAATAAATAACAATTAAATAACAAAGACAAGTAACAATTTTATAACAAGTAACATTTGTTATATAGAGACACAGATATTCGCATCCCATTGATTTTCGTCTAGGGTCGAT
>DWME01004095.1:0-16909 GCA_018244795.1 Parelbella ahira ahira
ACTCCCGTCCACTGCTGGACATAGGCCTCTCCAATGGCACGCCACTGAGCTCGATCTTCAGCTCTTCGTATCCAACCGCTGCCAGCCACTTTACTTATGTCGTCACTCCACCTAGCTGGAGGGCGTCCTACGCTAAGTTTACCAAGTCGCACTCTTTCCATAGCAAAAGAAAAAAGACAGAAATGAAACTAACCCACTTACATCTTTATGTATTTCATATATGTGTAAATTGTAACATAAAAGTCAAAAAACTCACAAAATCTGACATTGGAAGATAAGATAACATTGGATAATGTGGTATTGGAAGAGTTGAGCTATACAAACTATTGGAGCATGTGCAAAGCTGTGATTACAATTAAATATCATACTGTTATAACAATGTTCTTCCTATTCAATATAACGCTTGTAGGATACTAGGATCGCGGTAGCGCAGTGGCTGTTTGCGGAGCTATGCGCAGACGGGTTCAATGCCATTACGCGTAAGCAAGCGGCTCCATTGCTACTGAGCTTCCGCAACGGCACCAGCATCCTGAAAGTGATTGCTGACAGACCTGATCGCAACGTGACGCACTGACCGGAAGCCGTAGGGATTGAACGAACTTTAATGATCATGATATTTATGTTTTGTTTAAATTAACAATAATTATGCAGTAACAAACTATGGATATCGTATTGAATAAAGATTAAATTTTTTATTCGTTGATTCGTTCGTTCGTTCATTTGTTTGATCGTTAATTAATTAATTATTTATTTGATTGATCCATTTAACGCATTTTTTATAGAAATGTAACAAGGGTCGGGTCATTATTAAGTGCTCGAAAATAGTAATTGTTAAGTTCTATCCACTTTAAAGGGGTTTTGTTTTTTTGTTACAACGTTTAACAATGCACAGACATTCAACTGTCATATTCTCTTATAGTGAACCTTAAATAACTGAACGACAGGAACAGTATTCCTGTCGTTTTAATAAGAACATTTAATCTCAAGCAGGTGACATGAGCGGACGACGCATCTAGTAACATGTGAGTGCCAAGAAGTTGTGTCAATTTCTATTGTGAAACAGCAGGCTTTATTTCCTGTTTGAAGAGTGTAACTGGTAGACCGATTAGCTCACTAGATGTTTAACCTCAGTCCATAGGAGTGTAGGTAGATACGACTGATCTTAGTAGCTTTATGCGATTTGGCATCAGATACGAGATCACGTAATCTTGCTGCTGCTATTTTTTTTATATATATTTACCATCTTGAATCTTGTCTTATGTGACATAACAGTGTATAAGGTGAGGAGAGAACCCTTCTCAGAGAGACAACCGAATCTAACAGTGGAATTATAAAACGGTTGATGGTATTTTACGGTGTACTGTCATACAAACTTCAACGTAGTAAGATGGTAATATCGATAGTCCTTTAGCAACATCAAAGGAAGTTGATTGTAGATTTATTGTAGTAGAGCTACTCACAGCTGCTGCCAGCTCCTTCGCTGCCCTGTTCCCATAAGAAAGAAAAACAACTGCCGAGCGATCGACATTTCTGTCAAATTTGTTCACACACAAACTATCAGCCTGTCATCGTCCACTGCTGGACATAGGCCTCTCCAATGGCACGCCTCTGAGCTCGATTTTCTGCTCTACCCGTCCAACTACCCTCAAATTTATTCACGTACGATAAATTCAGTATTAATATATTTCAGTCACATATGATTTATATCACACAAGTTCGACGATTCATTACGTAACGCCACACAACAAAATGCACGGTTCTTATACAAAGGAAGCGTGTGTGGAGTGCGCAGAATGAAAGTACGGGTGAAACAATGCAGTGACGCAAGGTGAAATGCGAGCTTACGCAACCCGGGCCTTGAACCCGCTAACTGCGAGCAACTTTACCACTTAACCTACCGTTGCGAGGCGCGTAGCCACGCAGACACTGAGACCTTAGGTGGATTGTGCTCAGCAAGTACCTATGATGCAAAACATGAGCTTATGCTTTTCAAATAATTCCATATTACGTTTTGTTTTATAATACTCTTCTTCGACAACGTAACATGTTGCGGTATACGGATATATTTGTCTCGTAGTTTTGCTAAAATATCGTAAAAAGAAATGTATTAAGAGAACTTTGGTTTTGATTTCAGAAGGGGTCATGTGTGTGCTCTGTGCATTAAAGTTTAGTAACGATAACAGCAATATTCTAACCTGAAGGGTACGATATGGTTAGACATGAAGCTTTAAGTGTGGTACTTAACGAGTATTGTTGAGATATATATTTTTTTAACGGTGAAGTAAAACATTGCGAGGAAACTTGCACACTCTCAATATGAGAGGAGATCCATATAAAAAGTGTGGAATAATAAATGGAAAGATTATGATAAAATTATATGTAACCTGTATTTCCCCGAAGGAACGCATATTCCTCTCTTCTCCTCTGTCTAGAGTAGTAAAACTCCCGCTCTGTCCGTTGTTCTCACTTTTCAGTAATTTTGCTATACGTCCCATGAATTAAGTGGGTGCCTGTTGCTGTATGTACTTATACATATATACGTATGTTATCGATGAAAAAACAATTAAAAATAATATAATTTTGATGTTCATCAAGTGCATGTATCGTTCATGGTGATATGAAAATCTTGTATTATTGACTCGGAACTTGTCATTCTCCTAGATATTGAAATTTATTAGAGATTATATTCGGAGGTAATTTACTCGTTGTTAGATAATTTCTCAGTTAGCACCGAGATCTTCATTCTTAATCGAAATCCGACTGGACAATATACAATATTGTATCCATACAGAGTTGACGTTAGAAGCAAAGACCTTCAAAACGCTAATAATGTTTATCTTTCAGCCACGTATGGAACACAACTAATATCTAACAATATCTTAGGACGACTCAAACTTGGCTATCTGATGCCAAACTAGGCAGTGTCCCTTCTATGGGGATAAATCTTAAACGCAGTGCTTAAGCGCAACGCAATGCTTAAATCATTTTATGCACAGCATAGAGCGAACCTGTACATCTTAGAATTTATAAAAAAAAAATTCTAATTTGTGTTAAGTCGGTAAGTTGGTCAGCGTGGCAGACTATGGCCTTAACCCTCTCATTATGAGAGGACACCCATATTCCAACAGTGGAATGATGAATGGGTCAATTATTATTATTAAATATTATTGTATAGACTGAATACTCGTATTTATCCTATACATATTTATACCGGATAGTCAAAATTGCCAAAATCCAAATAGTTATAGTACCACATAATATACATATATGGTTATATTATAACGCTATGGGAATCTTATTAACATGATATCTTCATCAATCTTTTTATCGTACCACTTTTTCATACGAAGATTGTATCGCAGATTTAATAGCTCTCGGCTAATATCATAGGTAGAAGTCAAAACCTTTTATAAATTAAAGGCGGGAAGATTTCGTTATGATGTTTTCTTTTATCTATATCTAATATATAAAATGTGACATTATTCACATTACAAACGGAAGTCGTTAAATCAGCGGCAAGTTCGAATTTCGAAGCTCAGACCAATGATATGGCAGGCTAAAGTAAACTATATCCTTATATTAATATGATAGTCAAATAATCTCTGTATACCGCATCGTACGAGATATCAACTTTTCCAATAGAAAAGCTTGTTAACTCCGTTATTGGTTTAGGGAAAACGGAAGTAGAAAGTACGTGCGCAGACGCAGCTAGTGAAACAATGAAGAGTGTGACGTAAAGTGAAATGCGGGGAAGCTTACGTAACCCGGGCCTTGAACCCGTGGAGCTGCGATCGTTGATAGCGGACCGCGCTAATGGATCGGCAAATATATTACGAGCCGCTTATAACCGGGTGGCGCGTGTGCGTTGCAAACATAATGTACATACATAAGTATATGTGTATATTATATAATGCAACAGTGAGTGGAATTGTTTTGAACGATGGATTAACATGGATCGGCCTGTGTCAGTCCTCGGCTAGTCATAGGCCTCCTAAAAGGGGTTGAACTGCCCATGATCCCCACACTGATCATGAGGGTAGGAATCGAAGCAGGATATTATTTAGTAACTTCATTAATACCGGCATCATCATCATTATCAACTCATTAATTGGTTAACAAAGCCGTGATTTATCATGCTGATAATAGAGAATTGGAGTATTAGTGCCTTAGCCGTTTATGGTCAAAGAACAAGACGTGTTCTTTTGAACTCAATTATAAAAATTTTAAATTTCATTTTGTTGCACGTGTACATGTTTATCCCACGAAGTAGTCAATATGAGGTTATGTCGATTTTTAAGTTATGGTATGACTTAGGTGTGGTCAGTGAGTAGTAGATGAATTTAGCCGTGAAAATATCTGTATTAATATTCAGCGGTCAGGAAAGGTGAGCTCGAGGCTAGAGGCTACTAAGGAGGTAAGGTATTTCCGGGACAATTTTAGGTATATTTATATTAACAATACCCATGTACTTGGACACGGTCGTCGTTGTAACCGGTTGATATTAGATGGTTTCGCGCAAGTTTGTTACTTAGGGTTAAATAAAATAAGTTTTATGAGAGATTTTATAGTTCACTGGTGAATGAACCTGACTGCTCAGCTGGGTGTTAAGAAAATATGTGAGTGATGAGCAAGAGTGTTTGCTCTGTGTCTGAGTGTAAAAAATGTCTTTACAAGTACATATATATTTAAAAACGCAACTTCATTCCTGTAATCCCTGAAGGGGTAGGCAGAGGAATGTAGTACACTCCCACGTTTTATTCGTTACGTTTAACTCCTATGGAATAGGTGGTGAGCCTTTTGCTATACACCGGGCACAGATCCGGACTTCGAATCACTACTAGAAATTCTAAAATTCCAATAGTACTCGACCCGGGATTTGAACTCTGGACCTCCCGATCGGTAGTCGCGCTTGCAACCACTCGACCAACGAGGCAGGTAGTACTTTAATTATATGTAATTTCTCTACCCTTTGGTTACCATAGCCGACGCTCTTTCAAAAGATATCTGAATATTTTCTAGAGGCTATTTAATAATCATAAAAGTAAATATGGTCAACAGACTGTACGGATTCATTAAAAAAAAAAAAAAAATTCAGTCAGTTCAGTCAGTATTTGGGTCACAAGTGTGTTTTGTATTTTCTTATCGTATAATTGGTCGTTTCCTGCCGCTTTGCTCTCTGTTGGAAATGAGCAGTTTTCCCGCCTGAAAATCATCACAAGATATTATAAAAAAAACTAAACTGCTCGTGGATCCTTTCATTCATTTATAATATACAACATTACCCGATATTTAAAAAACTAAACTACTCGTGAATACATCCATTGATGTGTAATATAAAACATTACCAGATATTTAAAAAATTAAACTATTCGTGAATCCATTTATTTATTTATAATATACTATAGATTAGCTTGAGGGAAATAAAAAGAAAAGCACCGGTGACGTAAGGAGAAATGCTCGGCTTACGCAACCCGGGCCTTGAACCTGCGGAACTGCGAGCAGGAACTGCGTGGGAAGTGAGGAAAAACGGCTAGTGTGTATTAATCGTTGCACGTTGGTCGTTAACTGCACGTTGCGTGTGAGTTGTATGATGTTGTGTAACAGAATGGTACTCGTATTTAGTTTGATATTATTCTGTGTCTGTATTTCGCCATCACACGTGTTCTAGACATATTCATATAAAAACTAAAACTAGTCGATGTCTATTATATATGGTAAATATTAAAAAAACGACTATACAAAAAGTAGTGATAAATTAAACAGAACGAAGCACATCGATTTTTTTAATTTTTGTCTGTTGTCCTGTGCGCTTGTACTCAGTATCTCAGAAACAGCTTAACCAATGTGTGTGTAATTTTCATGGAGTGGTAGGCTTCACTTAACATTGTTTGTTTTATTTCAGTCAGTTCATAAATAAAGAACATAAGTAAATTTAAAAAATATCAAACGTTTATTAGAATAAAAAATACCGTTCACTTGATTAGGCTGAAATGTTGGTTTTAGTGTAAAAATCTATAATGATTGTACGCAGAGTTAAAAATTGGAAACGACAAAAGGACTATCAAGAGAATCTGGGAAAATCCTAAAAGTGAAATCTACGCGACATTTTTATGAAATTGAATATCAATTCATATAATTAGTAGTATAGAAATATCATTTTAATTTAACTAAATTATGTTATAATAATGAACGCATACTATTAATTAATCAAACAATGCCACGATCAATTATGGCTTAATCATATTAAACATGAAAATTCACGGTACGCGTAATGGTAAGGTAGTCTGATGGATCGCAAAATGCTGCTCTAATGTTGGGCATCCGACGCTATGGTTTGGGAGAGGATATATTTAAAACTCATTGCACAACACAGCTCCACGCGGAAAGTGTTAATTAGCTTGTATTAAGATAACAAGTTATTCCAATTTGTGTGTTAATCGTTTTAAAGGTATCGATAACATTTTACGACCTTGTTTCAAACACAATCTGGGGACCTGCTGTACCACTCCTCCAATGTCTAGTGATCCATTCGAGAATTGACCGCGCCTGCCACCGTTTACCTCAACTCATCGCTCACAGCTCAGAGTGGGCAAGAGCTCTGGGGCGCTTCGAGAAATACGTGACTGAATATTGAACAAATATTTTAAGACTACAATATAGCGTTACAAAGCAAATCTCAGACAAAGTAGTCAGGGGTGAAATATTGTTTTCGAGGAAAAACGAAAGTAATAAAGCTTAACATTCAATATATTCAGTGTGTATGTGGTGAAAATATTTCACCTGAAATATGTTAGAGCAAAAATATCAATCATTCTGTTTCGGGCCGGGGGAAACTATTTATAGGATGCGCGATATCGTCAGAAGCGAGGCCGATGGAGGCATGTCAAAGTTTATTCGTGTTGAGATATTGCTTTTCCTTGAAATTTAATTAAAACTAAAGGAGTAACTCATCTGTTTCTATGTTTATAAAATTTCGTCCATTAAACGAACAAACAAGTTAATACAAACATCCCTAATAGTCGTCGTGGGAATTGCACAAATCGTAAGCATAATTTTACCTCCGGAGCACGGCAAGGGTCGGGTAGTTAAGGCCGCGTAATTTAAATGAGTATTCGACATGGTTGTATACGTAGCACATGAGCTCCCAAAGGTCTTTATTGAGCTCCTTACGGGTCCTGAGAGCTCGGTACAATAGATTCGTACGATGTTACGGAAGCCAACTTTGGCAATAAGGTTAATCTTATTAAACTTAGTACCGGCGGCTACTTGCGAGGTTATTCTGAAGCAAATTGCTTATAGTAATCAGGAAGGTTTTTCAAGAACATTAAGCGTCAAATTAAAATAAGTCGCATTTTTCGTTGTATAGTGTTGCGTACTGTACGCGTAATGGTAAGATAGTAGTAACCGAATACAAAAAGCCTAGCAGTGTGAAAAATTCCCGATCGTCTCTTATGGTGTAGCATTGCCTTTATTGCATAACGGAATATTTCGTGTACCTCCTCTCAGTTCTAACGGGAGAGAGAGCATCGAAAAATATCTGTCACAAGATTTTATCAAATTTGCGAATGTCGTCATGTGCACAACGGGCCGGGGTTGCCGCGAGAAGACGGATCCGGCGCCAGCGGCGGGAATCGAATTTGGGTCCCCGATCCACCCAAATTGATTTACGCCCTTCCCGCCACGAGGTTACGTGAATTTTATACGTTTCATTAGATGACGAGCCGAGGATGGCGCTGTAATCCACCCTGGCTCTACGTCGATATTTACATGAATATCTACATTTGCTTGAATTCTTTACGTATGTGGTGCGTAATATTTTTATGATTTATCACGTATCCTGAAGCAAAATTAAATTTTATTTACACAACTAATTTTAAAGTGCTTTTTGGCTCTTAATTTTAATCGTCATATATTTGCACATCACATTGCTTCGTCGAATAACTCCGTAAGTAGGTAAATATACCCAATGGCTGTATTATCCATTCATAAAAAGCAGTCTGCAGATATTTGCCGAATCACATTGCAGTAGTTTTGCAAAAACACTCGACTTGGCGCTCGGCCAGAGCGATAAAAAAAACGAAAACAAGTGGAAATTAAAAACAGAAAGTAATTACCAGATATCGTAGTTGCAGAGTACCTATTATGCGGTGCTATGAATGACAAAGATAATCTATGAGAAAAGGTATATTCGACACTGACGACGCCCTCGCTATAAGTCATAATCATAAGTCTACATGCAGTGATATTATATATGGCCACCTGTCTTGCTACAGGACAGAACTACGAGAGAAGTAATCATGCTCCACTACTTAAACTAGAACACAATTAGCCGCAACCAGGAACCATTACGTGTCATTTTGCTTTTGCCACAAAATTATCGTACAAAGCAAAATGCCTTTACTGAGGTCAAACCGTAATATCACTGAACGTACATTATCATATTGTAATATAACCCTATTTTAGAGTAATTTTACCAAAACAAAACACTGAGCACAGAACAAACAAATAATATATCCGATTAGCGGATTTGATGCTAATTGGATAACGGATAACGTAAATCAAAACACAAATATTTCGTTTCAACATTATTTTAACGCGGCTCGTTTAGTAGGTGTGTATCGCATACTCTCTTCTACAACATGGTGACACACCAAATAATTCATGAAAAATCCTAAAAGGTTAAAGATTAAATAAAAGGTCGTTAAAAATAACAAAATGGATATTACAAAGAAAGTATGGTGATTTTAGAGTGAAGAGATACCAGGGGCACATAACACACGAGCGATCCGTTGGTATCGGGCGCGACCGCTCATTTCCCCGAACGCCGCACGCCGCCACGGGGACGTTTGTCATTGTAGGTTACGCCGGGGACTCGGCAACGAAGCCGATCGCTTTGTTCCGCAAATCAATCGTTCGAGACCACTGACTTGGCACCGACTCTAATCGAAACGATTCGAATAAAACCAAAATGGGGTAACATTGCAGAAGCTTTAATATACATTAAAATCTCACTTGGCACCTAAGGAGAGATTTCGGATTTCATGGTAATAGAACTCTCGATACAAGGTGTCCGCTGACGGAGGACACTCTTATTCTTATCACTAGAGAATGAAACTGAAATTAGATCCGACGCTGCTACATTTCTTACAGATAGCAATGCACCTGCCACAGACATGAGACGGGACTTCCATGATTTAAACGATTTCGTCCGTGCGGAGCGGCATATGTGGAAATTTTGTGAATGCCAAAACCAAAGACTTAAATTCTATTTTGGATTCTATCATAATTCTATTACTTACTACTATTCTATATTCATAATAAAATTCCATAAAGCCAACAATTACTGTGATAAACAGAAAACGGGCAACATTAGATTGATGCATATATAAAACAGATTCGCTTGTAAAGTTTTATAATTTACCACATCTTTTCTTCTAAGCTATTAACTTGCGAATCTACGGAAAAACAGAAGCCACACAAGTTGACAATACAAATGAACCGTTGCCTCTCAGCAGCGCTGGTGCTGACTGTGACAAAGTGACACTGGATTTAAATAGGACTTGAGAATGGATTGCACGGATCGAAGAAATAACATTTATGAAGAAACAAGTTCGTACCGTCACGTTTTGTACAGTAGCAATTAATTCTACATTTACCCGTGTTGGCCCTCGGCAATTTAAATATAAACAAATTAAATGCATGGACAAATGTACAATATTTGTATAATGACATACAAGTCACAGGTAGGACATACATTATCGTGAATTTTTCAGACCAAGAACAGAAAGACAATCACCTCAAATTTCGTGTCTAGGCCAGACAGCCAAGTTGTTTATTGAGGTACCTGTCACACCTGGAAACTAACTTGTAACCTTCTGCACGTTAGACTGGCAATGCAGTGGTCTCATCATCATCAAGTCAGCCTTTTCCGTTCCACTGCTGGACATAGGCCTTTCCCAGGGTGTGCCACAAAACTCGATCCTCCGCAGATCTCATCCAGTCACTACCAGCCGCCTTCACATACTTCACATACTTAATCAATTTCCATCATATTATATACGTATTTCAAATAGTTTGATCTTCGCTTGCTTGCTGTTACTATATGTAGTACAAATACTATGGTATTTGACGGGGACAATGTAGATAGTATGATAAGAATTTATTGGCTAAGATGTAGCTATCAAAGGTTGGAAGGAGCTAGAAGAATAAAATATTAAATGCTTCCCTCATGTTTACTGAAAAAATCAGAAAATGGCACGTACCTCGCTAGCTCACTAACCATAAGGCGTACTGTCTTAAGTACATACTTTAAATTTTAAACAGTTTTCTCGATGTACAGTAATATAAAATAAAAAAAAAATCCCTGGGCCTATTCGTATTTCGCTGGAGCTCAGGAAAAATGGAGAAAAGAATACAAATGAGGTATAAGCAGCTCTCTGTTTAATAACGGCGACCCGGCGCGCGGCGATTGACTGGATGCAACATTTTAAGAAATTGTGCCGCTTATACTTATAGTTCATTTTTACATAGAAAAAAACTTTATTTCAGGTATTTTACGTGAAATTAAAATACTCGTTAAAAAGACGAATATGAAGTATGGATGCAATATTCAGATTAATGTCGACTTCGACATTAAACTATACGAGCTTCATGTCGGATTCTATACCAGTTCTAGGGAGCGGCAAAACAAACTCTAAAGGACTTCGCGTAAGTTATATTTTACATTGAAATAGTCTACTTCTTCTTGTTCACCCTAATTTAAACAATAATACGTTATATCAAACTGTAGAGCACTTGTATCGTTATACATTCAGTCTTTCATTAAGAAGAGTATTTATACGAAAAGGACGAATTATAGACAATTGCGTGTAAACGACATCAGATTTGCAAGAGCGTGAGACGGCAGAGTTTGCGAAATGGGATAGCGATCGTGATTTAAATGTGTAACAGCGGATCTGCTTTGTTTCATATTTGTGTTTAATATTCCAAGCGTTGTACTACAAATACTCGTAATTACTACATGAACTGTTCGATCAATCAGTCCTAGAAAATATTATTTACTATGTACAAGACATATTCTACTCATTGACCATTAGTCATCCATCGTGACTAGTATTCATCGTAACTCATTCCAAACAATATTCCTGGAGACGACGTAAATACCAGATAAATTTGAACAATGTCCAATAACCGTTGGAATTCTGCCAATAAATTTTACGATCATTCCACAAACGGCCGAACGAATTGGAAATTATAATGTTCATTATTCCATACTGTAACATTTATTGAAATAATGATCGATGTTTAATCCAATTTACCTCCGCTGTGTATTTGTTATTCATGAGTTCGCAGTAATACCGCGCTGTCGTACGCATTACCATCTCATTTCGAATACAAATTCGCGATAACTCAAATTCACATTTTTATCAAAAGTGATTGTTATCTCAAGAATAAAATGGAAATTTATTTTATCTTAAACGTCCTCAATGGGGAAACTTACGGGTAACTCTAAGATTATAATAATTAGCTTAAAACTTCTACAATACAAGGAGGCACGCCAAAAATTACTTTTCGAATAAAGTTTTTTTTTTTATTAGCGGCAGTTAATTACGGACTGCCATTAGGGCGTAATGAAATTATGACAAAGGAAATTGCCGACATTGTGTTCATGTCAAACAAAAGATTTTCGAGATTTTTCTGCGGCGCTTGAAAAGAGCAACTTTTATAGGTAAGTTAAGCGCCTCGCCTACTGAGGAGCATAATATTTCTTTGAGAGACTTAATTACTATTTCATTATATTCGTGTTATTTAATTGCAGCACATTGAGATATCAAATAAATTTAATTTAGTCCAATTACGTGTTAAATGTATTAAGTTTAAAAAAATGTACAAAATATGAATTACTAATACAAAACGAATGGTTTATTACATAATTACTACCAATAAGTACCTGTCTTGTAGAATTTTAACATCATTTGTTTTTAGTTCTAAATTGTTATACACTGTGCTGTGGAACAACAAAATAACTAACTATCGCAATAGAAAAGTAAATATAAGAACTTCAAGGAAAATTAAACGAATAAAAGATTGTCATTAAAATGGGAGGCTTAAACAGGCGCAATACTTCACAGGCTCCCCTCGGACGAAATTCGGTTACGTCATTTGAAGGCATAACTCAGTTTGTAATCTCCCAAGATTATTTGTCTGGATCTTGTCTGACAGGTAATTACATCATATTGCAGATGATAAGAATCGGCCGAATTCGGGCCTTGGAGGCAGGTAGCGAGCCCTTCGAGTTGGAAGCGAGCTTTATTGCGAAAATTAAAAGGACGTATTTGTGAAATGTTTTGGCTTAACGTTAAACGAATTGCTATCTTATCGTAATAAAATATTTGAATCTATAAAAAATTAATACAAATATGCCCAGTTCAGTGGTCAATATATTGGAGTCCAGTGATTGGAAGATATAAAGTCAGAACCAATTTGTCATATACTAACGAGTTTGACATATGAGTTGACATATAAACAAACAAGGCAGATATAGTCATTATTATCAAATTATCACGCCAGGTCCCTTAACCGGTAGACAGGTATCACTGAGTGCTATGTATTTTAATCCTTATAAAACATAAATATAACAAGAAACTTGGGTTTTAAAAGTATGCAAAATATTTGCTATTTCTTCTGGAATACCGCCAAGTCATTTCTTATATCGGAGCTGCACACGGTGTAAGTATATTTCGTCGGATTTACGTAAAGTTCATATCCCAAATATATGTATAACACAAAATTCTCCAAAGTACACAATTACTCTGCAAAAGAATTTTCATACAATATTAATGCGGTAAAAGCGGTACAATAGAATATTTTTTCCCGATGAGAAAATAGCAACAGGGTGACTGGTAAAGTCGGGGGTAAATTAGCTCGATATATACCGGGGCGGTGAAGCGGCCAAGATGTGGCAATTCAATCTCGACGCCATTACAGTACACTTCGACGCCACACCCCCGAGCGGCACAGCGTGAGGATGCAGGCAGGGGGCTGTGCGTTGCGAAATTACAAAGTTCAACTTCCTAGCGCCCATGATATCCTGGTACTTTTATTGCAGATATTTGCTCGTTTCGCAATGTCATTTTTTTCTTCCGCCGCTAGTAACGTACTTACCTGTAACAAAAAAATATTTTATTAGGGACACATTTTACAAAGTTGTTAAAAATGGCCATAACATTAATTTCAATTTATATTCAAAACATATGAGACTATTTGGTCCAATTGGAATCTCATTTCCTATTACGCCGTGTCCGTCAACAATATAATATGTATGTATATCGGAGCCCGTTTTTAAAGCCATTATTATTATTCATACATTGCGAGCCGAAGGCCGACGTGACACCAGCTCGTGCCAGTGCTGCAGGGCCTGGCTGGCAGCATCACGTAACATTACTGCAATGCAGTTACACTTTTGTTCAGCGCTACCAAAAATATTCTGAAATACCAAGTGCTTCTTTATTTTGGAACCATTTTGTTATCTGAGTGTAATATGCCTACTTTGCAAACTTTGGAATAATATGTATTATAAAAATGTTAATTTAAATAATAATATCAGGATTGGTTTGGAAAATTTAAAGAATTGCACAAGTTTTCAGACAATTATTATTATATATGTATATCAGTACATTTTTACTAAATTTCTAATATTAAACATTGACATTTTAAAGGCACCATTGATGATATTGATTGGCATTAATAATACCTACGGCACATATGTACAAGTATAATTAGATATTAAACAGCTGTATTATATGAAATATCTCTTAATTCATATTTTTAGCAGCACGGATATCATTTGTTTCCAACATAGGACAGCAAGGACAGAATCATCACATTGTTTATACACTGGAGGATGGGGGATCGGAAAAAAATTAATTTTAAACCGACGTTTACAAAGAGATGACTTTCTATTTAGCGGGGTTTTTTGTGACGCGGTTCCAGAGTATCATGAATACAAGGGGCGCCTTTCATGGTCCGATGAGCGCGTATCGAGCCATGTTTTTATTACGGCCAGTTTTTGTGCCCGTCCCGTTGTCCTGATTACGCAGATTAATAAACGTCGGAAGCGGGCTGTTATTTTACGATCTTCAAATTAATAAGTCCAAAGTTTACGGCGTGAGGATATTACTTTTTCATTTTCGTCCGTCTTCGCGGCGATTTACAGTGTCATTATTATGTCCTGATATTGTCTGTACGACTCGTCACCTTGTCAGCTTTGTCATCTTGCCAGTTTGGCTATAGCACCTTTTACATAATTATATGAATTCCACAATGATGTTTATGGATCACAACATTTTTATACAAGTCTTAAGAGTAATTGGGACTACGTGATATTTTTATTTTATGTGTTTAAATAACTGCTGCTTACTATTTTAAATAACTTTGTATAACTCTGTTTTATTGTTATTCCGTTGACTTCACGTAGGTACATGACGTTTAATCTCGTGAAAACGTTTACGATTTTTGTCATTTGAGATTCCTGGGAGCTAATTCATAAAAGTTCCCGAGCGGGCAGACAGCAACGAGACCGTGACGAGGGTCGCGACATTCCCGCCGCGAAATTGCGCGTAAGCTCCTCCGCGCGCTGGCCGCCTGGTACTCGCACGTAACATTATACTAATCTTCTAACTTGCGCACTTTATTTTTTTCTCTACCGAAACAAATTTTTCTTTTACCCGTAACTTAATGACCAGACTCCTTAAATTATCTTTTTACCTGTATAAATGTAATAAAAGTGAAGATCAATTAATTAGCGTATTCTGTACAAAATAAATACGTGTACCTAATTAGGATGTTAGACAAGCGATTTGACTTAAGGAATAGAAATTGTAATTCAAAACAATACCGGGCGCCTATACATTTTGTAAACCCCTTGGTGTCAAGTGAGTTGTGCATTATTTGCATTATTGTTTTATTTTTGTATGTAGTTGTAAGGCTGTTCTATTTAAACCAGGAACATGCACGTCAAAACAAAGTCAAACAAACAGGCAGGCGTATCCACCCTGTTTCCAATTATTTCGATCCGGCCCCGTGCGACTCTAAACTCATCTAACTTGCTCGTCGGTGACACTCTACCCGGACGTGGAATATTCCTGGAAATACATATTACCAAAACACTTCCCACGTGACTTTAACACGAGTATTATTCAATCTAACCTTTTCATCAACGTGATTGGTTCACATTGGTCAAGTAGGTACCTACTTTAATAAACTCCAAAAAGAGTATTAAACAGGTGACATTATATAAAAAATTATACATGTGTAACATCTCTCCTCTAACTTTCCTGTAATCTGTGGGAGTGATTTCGTGAAAAAGGCAGTGTGTAACAGGAAGCCATATTAATACAAACAATTGAAAACAATTGTTGAATTCATAATAAAATGTTTGTATGAACATTGTGTTATCATTTTAAACCATGATTAAAAAACTAAATAAAGATGAAAATTCCATGTTCGCTTGCAGTTTACAAAGCCCCTATTTCGATTCGAACGCAAACTCTATGCGACTCGTTAATGTCGGAATTTAATATCGCTACAATCAGTGCACACCGCGTGACCGCGGCGGCCATGCCAGCCACGTTGCCTACAGCATGAGAGTGAATTATGATTAAAAAGGCCTAAAGCATGATTTGCGATTTGTGTTGAATGAATATGAAAATTGTTTTTACTTCTGATGAACCTTAACGAATTTTACTTAAGGCAACTTGCTGGCAAATAAATATTCAATTAATGGGTACGGATTTGCATCGCGGTGAGCAACACGGAACCAGACATAGGCGTACTCGGACTTCTGCATTCCTACAACAGTGTACGTCAAAGCAGGATACTCTCTAGATAGTATAACGATTGATAATATGTTTCGCTTTCCCTACATACCGAGCTGGTACCCTCCGACGTAAATTTCCCAAAAGTATTTTAACAGAGGCGTAGATTTAGTCAATGTAATAATAACGCCCTTCGTAAAAGAAATGCCGGATTGTCGGACATTGTCTGGATTCAAGTGTAAGCAGAAAGAACAATTTTAATATATCCTGCAACTCAGGTACAGGGAATGTGAAGGGACGGCTATGAATAGCTAATTCTTTACAACAAATCTGATAGAAGTATTGTTTCAAAGTATACAGTATTGAATAACAATGTTGTATTATAAAATGGATTACAGTTTTAAACACAAAATGTAATGCAATTTTGCATAAAACGTTGTTTACACACGAGGTGATGCGCATGTTGACAAACATGGGTGTTTTAAGGTTTTGTTAAATATACGAGTATATACATACATTTTTAGAGGCATTCAAAACAAGAAAAGACCTATTGATTTAGAGAATACTACTACATAGCTGACAATATGTACTGGAGTCATTTAGGTACATACAAAGCAGAGCGAACGACGAATCTCATATAACTTATCGGTGTTAGGAACAAAGTAGACGTATTGTATCGTTCAAGGAATGAAACAACATTCGTCACGGCCGTACCGACAGGGTCGCAAATAATATCCCGGGCGACAGCTGCGCCAGACGGCGTCCATATCGTGACGTGAGTACCTTCGTGTTTACTGAGTGGAGGCAGCTGCAGCGATACTGTTAATACTGTAACGATTGTGTCAATGAACAGGTCTAGCGAAACGCTATAGTTTATTATTACATTACGACGCCAGGTTTCCCCACGAAGGAGGTAAGACAGCACAGAGTGTTAAATATATATATATATGTATATATAAACCTTACAGATCCGACGTTCTTTCTCTATAATCATCATCATCATCATTATCATCAGCTTATAGCTGTCCACTGCTGAACATAGGCCTCCCCCAGAGCGTGCCACGCTGCTCGGTCCTCCGCCTTCCTCATCCAAT
>DWME01004096.1:0-16907 GCA_018244795.1 Parelbella ahira ahira
ACCTGTCTCTGCATTAATAACCTTCCATACTGCTTTTATTTTATTATTGGAAGATTTGATTTTATTGGAGTAATAATCATCAACGTGTTTCTGTCACCTGCTGTAGGCCTCTCCAATAGCACGCCACTAACAATGAGATTGATCTTCAGCTCTTCGTTTCCACCTACAATAACTTATGACATAATATAATCTACAGTCTTAATGTAGGTACCTCTATCATACATACGGTGCATTTAGCAACGCCACCTTATCGCATACACTTCGCAACTATGTAACTAACGTTGCTCTCTATAAATAAAACGTGTCAGGTCAAAGGTGTTTTAAAGCGAAACATGTTAAAGATCGAACAGTTAATTACAACTATCATTTTTGTTTGCAAAACATTTCATTTTCTAACTTACTTAATTTGTATAATGATAAAAAGTGTCTTGTAATTAAATGATTATTTTTATTGTACCATAACGTCAGGTCGCTTACGGGACAAGAACAGAGCACCGAGTAAATATCTTTATCAGAAAATCAATTGTCAAAAATTAGATACCTACGTCTTTTTACAAAAAAGAAGGAAAAGTCTATCAGCAAAAGATTACATTAGAATACAATTAAACGGTCAACAAATAGGAATTTCATCTGGTGTCTATGATTTTTAAACATTTGCAATAGCAGACCGGTTGATGTCTACAATCACAAACAACAGTAGATAGTTCAAGAATGTACGAACATATGTTATTGCCGATGGTAACGTACTATAAGTTTACGTCTCCTCTACCTAAAGCGTGCCCGGGAGAGATTTCTCTAATGGCGTTAAAGCCGCCTTTTATACCTAATATTAGGAGATATTTGTGTTCATAAATGTTATTTTTTACTGGTGTACAAATAATAAGTATAAATAGATGGGTAACGTACTGCTTTGTCCGCAGGCGACGGGTTCATGCTGAACGTATGCTCGGTGCTGCAGCTGCTGTCGGTGCGCATCAAGCTGGAGCGCGTGTACCCATTGTACACGTTCCAGCCGGGCACGTGGCTCAACGTGCGCGACGAGACGCGCCTCTACTTCACCACGCAGGAGGCCAACGAGTGGTTCACCGAGCTCGGTGAGTGACACGCACTTGAGAACACTTGGAATTTGGCGATTTGAAGTCACTGAAACTGGGAATTAAAATATTTTAATGTTATAGATAATATAATTGAGTGTGTTCTCTGTATTTTGTTTTAGTAATTACAAACCTGAAAATGGTTTAAGGTTTAAGGTTTTGAGTGATAATTCTTAAAAGTTTTTATGATTACGAAACTTCTCATATTTCCTCTAACATCTTATCATCACCTGGGTTGACCGATAGAAAATGCCATTTGGTATTAATTCCGTCCTTTGTTATCAACAAGAAAGGATAAATAAATAAAAAAAATTATGTTTTTCTTAGTTTTCCTCTTTAATATACCAAAAAAACTTTTTTGATTTAAAATTTTTCCATCTTTGTAATGTCACTTACATAAATTGTGAAATTATTGTTTTCTCAGAGAGCGACCCTGAGCACAAATGGCCGGAAGCGAAGTTCCAGACAGTGGGCTGGTTCCTTTCGCTCCACATGCACCATGTGGCCCTCATACCAGCTCTGCACACACACCAGAGACGGATTCGGTGAGATTTACAAATAAATTATGATCCAAAAATTGAATAATCGTTTTACATCCATAAAACAAGTTACATCAAGAGATTTATGAATGTAGAAGACGGTCGAGTCTGTAGTGATATTTGGCACTTGCTGCGGTCTGCCTGCCCCGTAAACGCCTTGTGGTACAGTAATATTTGGTATATAATCGCGGGCGCTCTCCGTTGGATAATCTCAAGTGATAAAAGAGTGACTCAAGTCAGACGATGGAAAACAACTGTTATAGTTTTCTTATAAAGTTCACAATCGTTTCCAGGGCGTTCCGCGACCTGCAGAAAGTGATCGAGGAGCTGATGGCTATCGAGCCCCAATGGCGCAATAGCATCTCGGCGATACGGAACCGCGAGCTGTTGCGACGGTGGCGCCGCCAAATGAAACGTATACATCGGTAAGCACTTCCAAAGAAATTTGAATATCGAACATGATGTTGTATCCATTTTGTTTACTTTATAGCACACCAAGATTTTTTAGCGTAACGATAATATTTTATATTAATTTTTGCTTTCGTTTTATGATGAATTAGGGTACATTTCAGTTGATCGTTATATTTAACTGAGAATCATACAATTATTTTAGTTAGTGGTTCAAAACACCATCATAAGTGCAGCGTGTACAAGGGTTGTATTTGAAAGAAAGAACCTTTTTATTTTACATAATGTAATTAATTCACTTTATTATTATAAGATCATTAGTTAGAAATATAGAGGGCGTAATCCTGTTATATTAACAGAATCTGTACTTGTACCTATTCCGTCACAGTAAATGACTTTAATACACAAGATGATACAACAAATGTAAATCAACGAAAATTTTCATACATGAAATGTGTTCGTATACACTTATTATCTGGACGGGTTTAAGGTACAGTAGTATAGTTTGTTATGTAATGAAACCGTCGGGATTGGTAGTGGAGCGTTCGATAGTATTGTTGGGGGCGGGCAGGTCGAAGCAGTGCGCGGAGACGGCGCTGCTGGACGGCGAGCTGATGCGGCGCAGCCTGCAGTTCTACTCGTCGGCGTGCGCGCTGCTGGTGCGGCAGCTGGACACGGCGCGCCGCGTGCCGCTGCCGCAGCCCGTGCCGGCCGACGCGGGCCCCGACGAGTTCACGCCCTTCCACCTCGAGCACGCCTTCCTCGCCACGCCCGAGTGGTACGTCGAGGACATCGCCGAGTTCATGCTCTTCATCGTGCAGTGAGTCAACATTATTATTGCTATTATTATATCATTTTCACGCCAGGTCCCTTACGGATTAGGTAGGGAACACCGAGTGCCTGATATCTCTGTCCTTACAATCCTGATGTACTTCTTCTTGCAGTGTGTCAATTATTAACTTATCTATATTCTATTATATCAAATCTATATTGGAATTAGCAATATTAATGTTGTACATTAATATCACTTTTCATTGTGCAGTGAATTATTTATTCGTAGTATGTTATATCATATCAATGTTATGCTAGAATGTATAACGTTAATATTATGAGTGTCTACCAATACAAATAGCACGTCAAAATACATACTAATTTTAGAAAGGAAGTAGGCTCAATAATCCTCCTATTTTTGAACAGCAAACGAAACAATTCACTTTCATGGAGAACATTGTCAAATTCGTTGGTTAGTTTTGTGAATTAGCATTTGTAAATTATCGGTGAATTAGACTGGTGAATGCAGTACAGTCTTTTACAATCACGCCTTATTTTCATCAAACACTATGTTATATCACTCGTGTTAAATCCGCAGATACGTACCACAAATACTGGCAGACTACATCGAAGAGCCAATCATATCGTGGCATATAAAATCCCTCTGCTACTTGCACTACATCAAGAACCCGTACCTGGTGGCGAAGATCGTGGAAGTGCTGTTCGTTATAAACGTTTCTGTTCCACTCAAGCTGAAGAACGTGTACGACAAGTTCATGGACCACCCCATGTCCCAGACGCACCTGCCCAGCGCTCTCATGAAGTTTTACACGGACATCGAGACCACTGGACAGAGCACTGAGTTCTACGATAAATTCACCATACGATTCCACATTAGCATTTTACTGAAAAGCATATGGGAGAGACCTATTCATAAACAGGTGAGAAATGTTTTTTAATCATTAACATAATATTTGGAGAGACAATATAGGCGAAGTGGTTGGCAATGGTCGGACACGAAGAGCTGAAGTTCTAGCTCAGCGGCGTGCTGTTCGGAAGGCCTATGTCCAGCAGTGGACGGGAGTAGGCAGATGATAATGATGATGAACATAATAGGATGATTGCTAACCAATATACAAAAGTAACTACCTCATCTACCATTTGATTACCATCCTTAAAGGGAAACTGTACCTTAAGTAGCATATTAGCACTCTTCAGGGGAAACAGTAACACAACTAGCATAAAATATACTATAATAAAAATGTTTTTCTAAAGTTATTGGTATGTTTGTATGGTGATTGCAGGCCATCGTGAAGGAGTCGCGCTCCGGCCGCCAGTTCGTCAAGTTCATCAACATGCTCATGAATGACACCACATTCTTATTGGACGAATGTCTAACGGTATGTGTGTTTAGAGCTTGTTTGTTGCTAATTTTTTAGCCATGGTTTTATCAGTGCAACTCTCAAAAAAAAAATTTTTTGACTTCAAGTTGCAGTTATATATACTTGTGATCTTTGAGCATCGATGCCAAAGGTCAATTTGACAGCACGAGCATAAAATATTTTGCATATTAATGAAAGCGGGGGGAGGAGGATGGGGTATGTGTAACGAGATGAATAAGGCAGTGTGAGGGTGAGCCGGATGAGGGTAGAGGGGTGAGGCGCGCGGGCGAGCGGGCGAGTGCAGGTGGGTTGCGTGTTGCAGTACCTGAAGCGCATCCACGAGGCGCAGGAGAGCGGCGCGGGCGGCGCGGGCGGCGCGGCGGGCGGCGCGGGGGGCGGGGCGGCGGGCGGCGCGCGCGCGCTGGCGCAGGACGAGCGCCAGTGCCGCTCCTACCTCACGCTGGCCAGGTGCGTCTCCTTGCTGCTGCCTTATTACATTGAATTAACTGTTGAGCCTCCGCTGCAGCCTCGCTGCAATTTACGCTCGCCACGTGCAAGGCGACCTCTTTTGCAATAAATGAACACTGAACTAGTTGACTAAATTAGCACTCGAGTCTCCGCCTCGACCCTTCTGCGATGTGCGGGAGCTCGTGATAAAAAATTTCGCATGGGTCAGAAGCTAGTCGGGCCATCCGCCTTTTTATAAAATCTTCAATATTCCATCCTAATAAATTTTAGTTTATTCGAAACCCCTACAAGAGTACATACAGATCTGCGAACATGGCACAGTGTGAATGCTTGCCCCGCAACGGACACCTTTGTAAGAGGATGGGGAAGGGGGTAAATAAAATAAAACACTGTCAAATACGGCGTTCAATTCCTTTACTATTGAATTCACTTTTCATTTATATGTTAATCACATAATTATGACAAAAAAATCGCGCATTTACCAAATGATTCAATTATATTATTATTATATTAAATCTCCAAATTAATAGACGAACATTAACAATGAGTTTTGCATGTATAAAAAATATATAGCGAAGTAAATAAACACTTATATAATTCGCAAACAAACGTTTAGTGATTACTCATTTCAATCAATACAATAACATATAACACTAAACAATTTGCTAGAATCGTCTCCTTGCATATCAAATTCGTTATAATATATTCAAATTTTTCAATTTCTTATCGAAACAATTTAAATAATCCAGTGTACTATCTGTTCCGTAGAGAGACGGTGGACATGCTGGAGTACCTGTCTGGCGAGATCAAGGAGCCGTTCCTGCGGGCCGAGCTCGTGGATCGCCTCGCCTCCATGCTCAACTTCAACCTGCAGCAGCTCTGCGGGCCCAAGTGCAAGAACCTCAAGGTGACCCATACATTACTATCCGTTGACACCACATCATTAAATAGATTAAATTTTTATTTTAAAACAAGAAAAAAGAATCACGCCATCAGCATTACACGCACAATTTTAATTACTGATTGAGTATTGATTTAAGTAATTCCCATAGAGACATTGCACAGGTATAACCACCTTAATATGATGATGATGATGATGGTGTGCGGCAGGTGCGGCGGCCAGAGAAGTACGGCTGGGAGCCGCGGCGGCTGCTGGGCCAGCTCGTGGACATCTACCTGCACCTGGACGCGCCCGCCTTCCACGCGGCGCTCGCCGCCGACGAGGTACCTATATTTCCTCACTATCTCCATATTTTTTTTTTATTTTACCATTCATTACCTTACTTGATAGATAGATGAAATAGAAGATGATAGATGAAAATAACGAAACGTAACACCACGCCTGTAATCCTCGAAGAGGTAGGCAGAGGAGTGTAGTATACTCCCACGATCCACCAGTTACGTTTAAGTCCCATGTAACAGGTGGTGAGCCTATTGACATATTCCGGGGACAATTCCAGACTCCGAGTCACTATTAGAAATCCTAAATTACGAGAAATCCAATAGTTCCCCGACCCGGTATTTGAACCCAGGATCTACCGATCGGCATTGGCGCTTGCAACCACTCGATCAACGAGGCAGTCTCCGAGACAGTCAAAATAATATAATCATTAAATTAAAATAATTTTCTCTTTACTTAAAAAACTTCATATTATTTCTTTATTTACATAGGTATACATAACCTCAAAACCCTGCCTTAAGGGGAACGAATTAAATGCATGTGAAATTAGGTCTTCGCCTAATTAAAAACGAAGCCTGACAATGAAAATGAGTATAAGAAAATATGTAAGTATCGGTGGTGTTTTTGCGCAACAGTTTTAAATTCTCGCTCGCTGCGTCATGATTGTACATAAAATATGAATGTCGATCCACCGCTGCACACGATATTAATTCCAATTGAAATATTGACGTACATTTAAATTTAAAACTTTGTTTTTGTACGAACATATGCATACTGCATCTGCATATTCCAAATTAACAAAAAATTGCACATGCGTGGCATGCGTAGTATATTAGAGAAAATTATGAATGCATGACGGCGAAATGCATATTTTATCGTAATTGGTCAGCCATTTTATTTGTTCACCGCTGCGGAATACGCACATACATAATATATACATGCACACATATCTATCGCACAAATATCTATCATAATATATGTATATCAATCACAGATGATTTTATTAAATGGCTAGTGGTTGGCCACGATCCCGCCTCATCAGAAGTTCACATGCGTCCGACGATGGAGCACACCTGTGCACTATGGCCTAGGAGAGTTCTAAGTTATACCTGTGTACGAGTAGATGTACCAGACGAAGGAGTGACTAGTCGTGATAACTTGTGAAGGTAGGTGGCGTTACAGGCAACAACTTGACACCAGAAATAGCTTGAGAAATAGCTTGAACAGTTATTCTTCTATATTTACGTTAATTGTTTGAGTGACCGGTTCATTATTGACAACGTTATAACCCCACGAATATCAACCTTATTGAGTCAATATTTTATGTCGCACCCGCTTTAGAACGCAAAGGCGTCCGTCTAAAACTAAGTAGCCCGATGAAGGTATTCTGAAATAAATGCAAAATAATTTCCGGTACTGGAGTGAAAAAAAGGGCTGATGATAATAAAAATAATACAATAAACACGAACTCGGACATCCCGAAAAACGCACGTGAGTTAAGCCGCTACCTACATGTATAATCATATGTATAAATACTAACGAAATATTTAATAGCAAACTAGCATATTTTTTTACTCGACATCCTAACGTATCGCTGCGCTTATCATCACAAGCCTCGTCAAACAAAATGTCCACACTTCGCGAGCGCACTGCCCGCGCACTGCCAGCTCGAGAGATGTTTTACGAGATTTATTTCAAGAAAAAACAGAAATGACGATTTATGTTATCGTATACGTTTAGGTATGTCGGCGGTGGAAAAACTAAAGGCACGAAGGCGTAAAGGCGCGTAGTTTATCATAATCGCAGAGTACTGATTAGCATGTAATTGCGGTCCGTTGCGGTCCGCAAATAAATACCAACGGACGTCCCGCGATCTTATCTATCGCTTGGGCCACGCTGGGCCACTTTCCATTGCGCTCGTAATTCATTAAGCAGTGAAAGGTTGTTAATATGTCAGCCTGCTTTAGTTTTTTAATGGATTATTCGAGTTGTTTACAATTGTATGTGCGATTTACAGTTTTTTGAATTAATAGACTATGCTCCGAAACATATTTTAAAATAATGCCGTACCTAACAGTACGATTTTATAACACAATAGTCGATTTTAGTAATAATTAGTATAAACATTCGTTTTGCAATACGACAGTTAAGGCATCAAAGTATGACAAAGTTATCATTAAGCCATAAAACGTAATGAGCTTTATCAGTTCCAGCGGTGTTCGGCGAAAATGTTAATACAACATTTGAGCGGCATCGCGTGCGCCCGGCGCGCTGGGAACACTTAGCTGGAGCCGCTGCTTGTTGCAAATTGCTACTTCTCCATCAGCTGCCGCGACGATTGCCACTCGGTTTGCGGTACGGAGCAATGCACACTACTCACATGCTAACTATAGGCACCCACACTAGGTACCTAAGGTATCTGGTATCTGGACTTGGGTGTTGTTTATAGAATATTTGACCTGACCAGCGATCTCGGTGATGATAAAATTATTGATCACTCATTTTTAACGATAATACTGAATGTTACTTGTTGAAGCTAACTCATTTGCAATATATCTAGAAGTAAAGACCGTAACAATAACTGGATAGGGTCTCAAAGCCGTTAGGATCTGTGCTGTGATAAAATTACACATGATCATCGTACATAGTTATAATTATAAGCGATAATTTTACTCCAGAATAAGTCGTGTTCACTGACTGTTATAAGGCTATATCCAATTGTAAAGTGAATCTTCTTAATATCTAAAATTATACACGCAAATACAGTTTGCGACATTATTCACTGAAGAGTCATCAAAATGTTATGAAGAACATAAATGAACGGAAAATAAGATAGATGTCGGCGACAGGGCTATGGATACAAAAACAATTAGTTGTCCAGTAATCCGCCGCGCAGGCACGCAATGATTTTGTTTGTTTGATTAATTTATTGGAATTTGTGCGCCCAGTGGTCGGAAATATAAAGTGGCAGCCGAAACCTCATTTAAATTGGAACAGGACCCAGAACTTTCCCGTTTGTAATGTGATCCGCGCGCTCAATGGAATTCCGTCGCGTTCGGCTATTTGAATGTCCGTGGTACCGTCATCCAGAGATTACATCTATCGCAGTTTTCCAGCCGGCGAGACATACAATGCTCTATCAGTTTTGCAAATCTAGAATTACTATTCATTATATTACAGTACCTACTGTTGTTGCGATAGGTGGGAGCTTTGCCACATTCGACTGTGATTAAATAAATACCTATGTATGTATTTTGATATTGATCGTTTTTCAGGTTCTTCTTAATTAAAGCCTTACTTTGTACTTTTTGGCCGCATAATGTTGTCTGATATTTATAATATCAATCAAAAACAATGGATTCCCTCCTCTTAATTTCAAACTCCTCCGTGCCCGCAATATCCTTAAAAGGGAGTAGGTACAAGATTTCTCTTCACGTATATATTGTTAGAGGGCTAAGCTAAAATACAGATTTACTGTCCGCTGCAGGGTTACTAGGAAAGGTAGGTAGATAATACTTTTTTTAATGAAATTGTATTCTACAATGTGGGTATCTACATAGGATAGATTTGCTGCTCACAGCTATCATTTATTGACCTGCCAAAGTAACAACACACATACACACTACACAGTATATACGAACGTCTACAAACGCTTCAAAATCAATAAGCCATCAGGAGCTCATACGTAGGTATATTATGTGTTACATTGACTAAAAGATATCGACTGTTCTGTCATAGAGTTCAGTGTACATTGTGATATGACAGAATACTAAACTACGGGCCGGTCAGTATAAGGGGGAGCACGTGCCGGCATCGATTTTTCCCGATTCGTACAACTTGAAATGTTCCAAGACAAAAGTGAATAGGCAGTTTTTAGGCAAGCGCGCTACATCTCAGGCAGCATCTCGTTTACCATCAGCCGGGGCTGTACTCAAACGCTAGCAGTGCTACGGCTATGTATAATAAAGTGTCGTAAGTAATTTGTGTAGTAGTAGGTAGGTGGTGGCCGGCGGAGCCCGCGGCGACCGCGACGACACAGAATTAACACCTGCCCTGTTATTGATTGACGGGCTTTCGCGTGATCACAGGGCGCACAGTGTGTTTTTATGACAGATAAATGTCAGCTCGGGGACCGTATAACTTGCAGACGTTAACTAGCCACCTGGCTATGGTGACGCAGTACCGAGGTACGAGCTGCACAAAAAGTTTCATTTTGTCTCTAGATTTACTATAGTAAGAAAACATCTCACCGGCCCTTATAATGATAGGTAAGTTATTGTCCATACTTCAGGTATTGGCAGGCGGAGTCGAATGACCGGAAGTGAGGTATTCCTCGCTAGTGCTAAGTCGATATCTGTGTCTTATATAAGTAATAATGATATTTTAGTTGCGATGTCGGCGACTGTCGCACTGAGCTGAGCAGTGTATAAGTAATAAGGTAGGTGGAAACGCAATGTTTAAGGTATGGATGTAAATGCCGTTTATAAATTCTCAAATGCAATATACTGCGTAACAATTTAAAGCAACTAGACTAAACTTGCCTAGGAAATTAAAACACAGAAATAAAGGTGTCCCTTGCTCCATACAAAGATCCCTTGACTACATCCTATCAATTAACAGTCGAAAGTTCATTTCGATGAAATTATCAGTTAATATCTAATAATCGAAGGGTGTTACACATTGTCCATTTGTTTATTATACAAAAATTCGGTATGACCGAGAATAATGAAATTAAGTTGTGAAACAGGCCAGGAAGTTGTTTAAAGGGAAAAATGATGGTGTTATGAGCGTCAGTGCTGGCGGCGGGAACTCGCCGCAGACGACACGGGAGATTACTGCGGCCTGCAGCGACGGGAGCGCGGGGAGCAGGGGACAGCCTTATAGCACAAGGTACGCTATTCATGAACAAAACCATTTAAATTAAAATACATACAGCCATTTAATTAGTAACATACATTGTTGAAAATAATTTCACAGTCTCTTTGCTTTATATCATTTAGTACCTATATATTTATTTGTAGATATTTTGTATATCCCCTTTATATAATTTTGTAATAAATTAAAAGATGTGAACCAAAACAATGGCAACAATTAAATAACGCCTTCTTTTATATGTTTTTCCCAACAATTACGTTTTTATAATTATCGTAAAAACAGTAAATTCCTTACGAAAATTGTTAAATAAACTGTTGTAATTATTAATTAAAATTACGACAGTTTAATATCAATCATATCATGTTTCCTTTCAAACTACTACAAGCGAAGTAATCAGCCGCTTTCTGTCAGTATATATGTTGTATGTGTTCATTTTCTATGTTAAGTTAACATGTCGCCGCTAATATGTTGCACCTGCCACTCGCCAGCAGCGACGCGGGCGGGTGGGCACTGCCTAAGAGTATCTAAATGAAAAACGTGCTTTATTCATATAATGAGCGAACAGAATTATTTCGTGTTCACGGGATTCATTATAATTATAACACACATACATACTTACATTCACAAATACACGATTAGTGCAGAATATATATGAAAATGCCTAGTCATTTATTAATACCCTTATTATCAGTACGATATTTTTAGATAATGCCAACTGATTTCTTTACTTTGAATTGTTTTAGTGTACAAACAAAAAAGAAATTCTATTGTTGTTAATTGAAAATAATAAATGTATAAACAACAATTTAAAAACGTAGGTATGTGCAGCTGGAGGTGTAGCGCGTGTTACAATACGCACGCGGGTAGCATATCTAAGTGGCTGGTAATAACGGCGGTATTTTTTATAATCTTACATTTATATCCATTTACAGCGAGGCCGTCGTACGTATGGTATTTATGTAGCATTATGAGTATATTCATGTGTATAGTGAACAGGAAAGGCAGTTAATCGTTCAGCGCCGCGAGCGTTCGCTCGATCATGGCCTCCTAGTACTAATAAAGACAATACATACATGTATATCGTGTATATTTAATATGTAGGTACATCCATACGTCGCTCGCTTCTATCATTTCTACTAGGAACGCATGAACACGCGAAACTATCTATAGTGAATACGTGAAGGCACATCTTGGTACCTCTTTTAGTACCTACCTATTGTGCGCACACGATAGTGTGATTTAGTGTAGTTAAAGCTTATTAGAGGTGTACAGAAAACTGAACTTTTTATATACATAATACACATTAAATATACATTACATAAAATAAAATAAAACATTCATTTACTGACATGACAACATTACTGACATGACAACTCTTTGAGGTGAAAATCTCAATGAAGTTAAAACTAACGGTAAGTTATACATTAACTACATTTACATCATTAGTCATTAAAAATCTGCTGACCATTCTAGTTGCCAGAGCTTAAAAATATCTAGACTGAATCTATAAGTACCTACGCACCTGTACAAACCTCACAGCCTATAATTACAATACGCGATCTCAGTGCTCACACTGTAGGCACACTGAGCCGTGTCCTGTCGGAGCAGCCATACTGCTGCTAGACGAGTATATCAGCGTGTAATTGTCGGACGGGCGGCGGGCAGTGCACGACACTCTCTCCGACAGAGCGCACACTTAAGTTTACGACAATTCAAAAAACAGACACACTGGATGTAAATAATTATGATAGTAAATAGAATGCAAGAGGCGACAAAAGTAGGTATATACCTACTACATGAGTATAACATAAACATTATGCGTAGAGCATCACACTTATTTCGGTTGATGACCACCATAGGTCACAGTTCTTGGCTGGAACGATCCAGATCGTTTTATTGTGTCCATGGGTAATGCTTGTTTATTATTTTCTTGTACTATCTATTACTTAACTGTAAAGGATGTGTACCTAATAATAAGACGAAAATTCGGGTACCCATTCAACAAAAATTTCATTAATAGGAATAAAATTTAAAAACATTCCTTAAAACATTTCTGGAAAATAAAAATAATAATAATCGCCACTGCCAGTTTACTTTTTTATAGTTTTAACCAGTAATGAAAACTAAATGAGGCAGCATGTGTTACTAGGGAAGCATAAACAATAGATAAATAAAAGCGCAACGAAGGATGTAGCCGCGACAGAGACGGCAGAGTACTCACACGGAGTGGCTTGTAAAAAAGGAATAGGCGGCGGAGCTCACTGGTCACGTGGTGCTCGGGGCCCATTACATCGCATGCGCGTTCACGCAAAAGGAAAAGTGCAATAGTTAAATTAAAGTCATATTATTTGATTGTGACTTTAATTTTATTATTATTGCGCAGTGTTCGTACTTATTAACAATATATTTTTTATAAAACTGTCCGCTTCTTTTGTCTCAACTAATGGTCCTTCTATATTGTTTAATGTTAAGTGAAATAAAATCTAAAAAGAAAATGCTTAATACTATTACCTGATATTATTACACAGAAAAATTCTACCAGGTTTAAATTACATTGAAAATTAAGACTTCATCGGACAATATACCTACGCAACGTGTTCAAATAGAGCTATACAATTAAAGGATAACGGTATCATAGTTCAGTTTCCATGGCACTAAACGCGTGTAAGCCACGCTTTATAAATAATAGTCGACGAAATAAAGGAGTTATGACACCAATGACAAGTTACAGCGCGATGGTCTAGCGCGAGTCGACGGCCGAAACGAGTGAACGCTCGTGGATAGGAATTGGAAATTTAATTACGATACTCCATTAATCGATGCACATCGACTATCGTACGGAACACTAGCGATATTTTGAGCGAATATGTCGACAAAAAATGACATTAAACAACGAAGCGACGGTATTGTACAGCACTGATTTAAAATGTTGATTGCGGTTTTAGCCATTTCTTCAAAATATACATAGGTATGTATTTGTTAATGAAAACTGTATCGTGAAAATAGATTACTAAAGACCGTTTTATTTTACTGTTAAATGTTTCGCGAGTGTTACTTACATACACAAATTTCTACTGGCTTGTCTTTCGTATGTTTTTTGGGGTTGGCCCGACTAGTTTTGGACCTATACGAGATTCTTTTTCATGAGCTGCCGCAGACTGCAGTGAGGTCGAGGCCGGCGGCGAGGCCTAGTTAGTTTATTTGCAAATTCAAAGATATTTGGAGAATCGCAAGTGTCGGCCGCCGCGCGCCGCCCGATCCTGCGATAAGGACGCGATCCCAACGCGTTCAATTAACGCGCGCCTTTGATTTACGAAGCGACACTTCTCGATCTGCGGCCACGCGAGGCCGCGCTACAGCCACTTCGTACTCGCTTCCAATTTTGTAACATTTGTTTTTGATAATGTCCATCTAATAACACGCCTCGTCCGCTACAATTCTGATCAGTGTTTCGTAACGGACGTATAATATAAAGAATAATAGCGAAACAACAACTTAAACCTCATACCTCGACCGTTCTATACTGCAGTTTATTCATGCAGCGATCACACGCACACAGCAAATCCACGAAATCTACTCGAATAGGATCCTATATATTGTGCAGAGTTTTTTTTTTAATTTCCGACATTCTTATGAAGTAATATGGCCACGTTCAAGTCCAGTGACGCAATAAAATAAATACGGCAGCCAATAAACAAAAAACGAATGCGCGAACTACCTACCTACCTACTGTAAAACGATAAAATCATCAATGAATGCTAAAATCCGATTCAATAAATTATGCGCAACAAAAAACTGGGGCGACCAGTAATTGGCTCGTTTCGCGTCACTCAAACATGACCTCTATGTTGAACCGGATAAAGCCCAACGACGCGTCATTGAATATTCATGTATCAATAAAGTTTAATTTACTATTTTTTTTTCGTAGCCGAGTCTTTGTAGTAAATACATAGTGGTACCAGGCTGGCAGATGTGACAAGGAGATTGCGAACGGCTATTGCGAGGTGACGCAACCGGCGGCGGGCGCGGCGCGCGGGCAGTGGCGGGCGGCAGTGGCGGCGGGCAGTGGCGGCAGCGCGGTCGAGTAGCGCGCGCTTCACACTACCGTTGTTACGCACGGAATTCGAATTCGTGTGCGTTTGAGCACAAACCGCTGTGTAACTTTCGATCTCGCTTTAATGACCTACAGTTTCGTCAGGTGTGTACCGCTAATTGAAGTTTAAAAGCGTTTTGTAATATTAGCCGCTGGTCTCGGTGAATAATAGTTTTAGGGCCACTCGTTCGCCTTGATCTGGATAAACAGCACAATTACTAGCTCACATTAATTGCTTACTAAGAAACAAAAACGACTATAATTTTTCGAGTATTTTTCTACATTTTAAATTACGATTCATGTATTAAAGCCGGTTTTACAATTTTATTCTAACGCACAAATATAGAAAAATGGATGTCGTCCGTTGTTCATGACGTCTTTTATTTATGTGACAAAAATACACTTACCCAAGTCATGAAGTCGCTGGTTATCTTTCTGGGAAAGAGCAGCCAGGAGCCCCGCGTCGCCAACTCGCTGCCTCGCCACCGCGATGCCGACGGGAATCGATCCTGCGAAAACTCCATATCCTTATACGAAGTAGGTACATACCTACCTATAACAGGATTGTGGAAGTCGTTGGGTTAGCCAACAATTAATTTTATTATAAGTTTGATTTCTAGTAAATAGTTTCCGATGAAATGTGGTCATTTCTAAAAAATAAATCAAAAAAGTTATTTATTGCTGATAAATAATTTAGAAAAATCAAAAAAAGTTTGGTTGAAAATTGAAAACTTGATAGACAAATTGGATACATAAGATAAACTGATAAGAGTTTACATTTTGTCACTGTTTTGTTTCCGGGTGGTTTTTTCATATTACATGAATGAATAAGTCACAATAGCTGAAATGAATTGAAATCCTAGGTCAATGTAGACTTTATAAAACTACAAAAGACACCTAATTTAATATGTCAAACAATGGACCGAGCGGCCGGAGTTGTTCAGAAAGAAACTACAAGGTCCTTATAGACTCTGTATACATAGATGTTAGTCACTTTACAAAGTCTATACAGAAATCTAGACAGAAATTGGTGCATGTGCCTAAGAAGCTACCAGGAGAATATAAATTGGTAGCGTTAAAGTGAAGTCACGGCCAGGCGGAAGCGTAACTAACAGATCAATATTGACTTTTAAGAAACTATTTATTTTTTGCAGCGGCTGTCCTTCGGCGGCAACGGAACGGTACGAATATTTACAATACAAGCAAAAACGATCTCGTCGCTCGCCAGCGGCGACACTGCCTTTAAGAGCTGTAGTCGCTGTTATGAGGCGGGATAACACAATAAAATAGTTAAATTAATGTTTAAATCAGTAAAACTGAAACGAAATATCCTTTGTGCGCATCAAATAGATCAGCTGCATCATACCTCCACTTGCCGCGACCAGCGACGAGTGACCGGTTGCGGCTGGACATTATAATGATTTATGATTCTTGCTAAGTCCTCGGACGCTAGTACTGGAGACACCGGATTACTGGTGATTTCAAGCCACTCATGAGTATTGATGTTTTTTTTTAAATTTAGCCGATCAAACAGGTAAACGGGCCACCTAATGGTAAATAGTCGCCGACGCCTATAGATATGTGCAACACCAGAGTAACGAGAGCTCTCTGCGCCTTTCTAGAAGGTCCCCATGTTATAGAGTCCAATGCTTTTATGTACTATGTACGTATCTAATCGATCGACATATCTAACACTCACCATTGTTCATGGAGGACGGAAGGGGCGGGTCGGGCTTGGTCCCGGGCGAGGCCTGCTCCAGCTTGACGGCCACCAGCTCGGAGAGCAGCGGCTCGCGTTTCACCTGTACCACGTTAGCGCACTGCCCGCCCACGCCCAGCCATGTCACGGGGTTGGTCCTGCTGCAGCCGCCCTCCGTGTGGATTATCTACAAATTACAATGGGCTTTAACACACTAATTATTGTATGAAAAGCTCTAAAAACGGTTCTGGATGTAAGTAAATAAAATAAATAAATATAGATTATTATACGGACTGCCTCGTTGGTCGAGTGGTTGCAAGCGCGACTGCCAATCGGGAGGTTCTGGGTTCAAATCCCGGATCGGGTACTATTGGATTTTTCTAATTTAGAGTTTCTAG